>BSBK01014419.1:0-178857 GCA_027943335.1 Chamaecyparis obtusa
TGACACTTTCCTTAGCCCTAAATATAATTATAAGATTTTGTGATTGACATTTATTTGATCTTTTGTTTTGATTTCTTGGCTCTGAATATCTTTTCTCGACTATTAATATCAAAGAGAGATATTCTATTTAAATTGAATACATATATTGTTGTTAGATTCAATTTAAGGATAAGAAAAAATGTATTAGTTGGATATGATAATTTTCTTGGCCTTGAATACACATAAAATGGCTGACATAGTGAAAGCTTATATTGTGGTGACAACAAAAATTCTTCCAAGTGTAGGGGAAGTGTCTCATACAAATGATAAGTATATATAAATATATCATATAAAAGATTAGCAAACTATAAGAAATATTGCTATGAAGAATGATCATCACCATAGGAAAATCATAAAGATACCATCAAAGTCAAATCAATATGTTAACTATAAGAAATAGAGTGCCTGCAAATGATTGTAGCTCCATTTTGAAGCTTAATGAATGTAACTCCATGATTTTGAATATTCATATGTTGATTTTAGCATCATGTATATCTTTACTAAGGTCAATGTAGATCTTGTGAGTTTTGTTTAGTTGAATTATATCTCCATTTAATGGTGTGATATGATAAAATATATATTTATTGAGTTCATAGGTGTCTTTAGTGTTTCCAACAAAATACATTGAACTTACACATTTTTTTAATTGTGATGGTTTATTTGCAGCTCACACATTTATTTGAAGTACCTTATTTCCTACAAACGAGTAAAGCTCCAATTTGACACTCTTTTTGGAAATGATGAGATTTTGACAACCACCAACATTATAATAAAATATAATTGCACTATTTACAATCAAATTCATTCTACATAATTGACAATCTAATCATTGCATGAAGATTTGAAAAAATGGCAAGTTAAGGCTCCCGATCTCAGAGAAATGCTTTAACATTTTATAGATCACAAGTTCGCCACTGATTGGACTAAAATTTCATAATTCTAATGCTCTACAAGAACCACAATTCTTGAAGCAATTAGATATTGATTTTTTAAAAAAAGATTTCTCCTTTTTGGCTAGCCCAAGGAAAATTTTCTACTTACTATTTGGCTATTTTTCATTGTTACATTTCACTTCTTTTTGTTCTTTTTTACAACTCTAACTCTCAATCACTATAGCAATGAATGCTTGCACCCAATAATAGCTTAGACAATCTATGGTCTTTTCCAAGACACAGTTCTGAACTATGCCCTTTTTTTTGCAAAAATTCCTCTGCCTATCTAATTCAAGGAAATCAACAAGTTCCACATTGAAAGAAGAAAAAGTTGTACACTGCAAATCTTTTGTGTCTAGCTTGGAGAAGGGTTTATGGGAATTCTACTGCTACCTAAACATTTAAAATTATTGCAAACAACACTTACTAAAACCTGCCTGATTTTAGCTCAACTTGGCAGTTTGCTTATTAGAAAGACTTTGTTGAACTTAAAAACAAAAAAAAATTGAAGAACAAGATAAAATACAAAATTCTAGAACTTTTTTATTGAGTACCCAGTTGACTCTTACTCTTACCCCAAATTCTTCTACATTCAATTTGTAAAATCATGCTACTTATAAGAGAAAAGACTATAAGATATTTTTGGGTTCTCTATCATTAGGAACTTTAATCAATTACATGTGCCCATCGCCCAAGCATATAGCTATCAGAGTACATTTCAGCGACCTTATCTTAGAATATAGATATTTGGAACAATTATTAGAATATATTTGAAGCATGTATGACTCCCACCATCATTATCATCATATCATCATGAACAGAATCTTGCATGGCTTTGTATATGTAAATGCTTTTGGTTTAATTTGAATCTTAATAATTATGGATTTCAAGTCCACCAGATACACAGGTATTGCATCATATTAGATAATACAGCACTGTAATTTAAATATTTCAAATTAAATTAAATTAAGTTAATGACTAAAACTGTTAAAACTTTAAATGGGATTTTATTTAATATTATGGCATAGATTATGATTGAGTTATCTTGTTTCCCATGGTTGTAATTGGGTTACTTTTAGATATTATTAAATGTTGTAACTTTTCTATGTTACTAGTTCTGATGAGATTAAGCTCTCTAATGATTGGACAATTGTGTAATACATTTTAGAATGTTGTTTGAGTTTTTCCTCTTTAGATCTATGATTTAAAGATATGTAAAAATGATTCATTATTAGATTGGAGAATGGTTGAATTTTTACAACAGTTATTTCTTTAATTATACTATATATTTTTTTGAAATTAGAATATTATATTTATTCTTACGTATTTTAATTCTATATACACCAAACTACTAAACTAGTAAAATTTATGTGAATAATACTTCTAGAAAACATTCTATGGACAACTTAGATTCAAAATGACCTACAAGGGGCTCTTGATCCTAGTTTATGAAAATTTCCTTTGATCAAGTGAATTGTTAGGAGATTAGGGGTTTAATTGTGCACAAGAAAGATATGGTTTTTTTTATCATTTTGTTGAAATAGAGGCAAATGTGGAAATACAAAGTATTAAGGACATATTTATAGATAATTCATTCAATAGAAACTTTTTTTTTGATTATTAAGAAATGTGAAAAAATAAAACATTACTTCTAATTGAAGTAAAAGGAGGAGGAGGAGGAGGAGGAGAAGAAGAAGGGGAAGGGGAAGAAGAAGAAGGAAAAGGAGGAGGAGGAGGCAAAAAAAGAAAAGAAGAAGAGGAGGAGATGAAGATGAATATGAAGATGGAGGAGAGGAGGAAGAGGATCAAGAAGAAGAAAGAAAGGAGGAAGATGAGGAATAAGAAGACAACGAAGAAGAAGAGGAAGAATATGAGAAGAAGAAGGACAAGAGGAAGAAGGAGGAGGAGGAGGAGAAGGAGAAGGAGAAGAAGGGACAAGGATGAGGACGTGGATGAGGGATGAAGAAGAAGAGGATGAGAACGAAGAAGAAGAAGAGGAGGAGGAGGAGAAGAAGAAGAAGAAGAAGAAGAAGAAGAAGATGATGATGATGATGATGATGATGACGACGACAAGGAAGAAGAAGAATAAGAAGAAGAAGAAGAAGAAGAGGAAGAGGAAGAAGAAGGAGAAGGAGAAGGAGAAAACATTTGCTTTCCCCTCCCTTCAACCTCCTAGTAAATTAAACAATTTATATCTATGCCAATTTGAAGAACTCCAAGGGTTGACACATATGCTCTTAGCACATTTATCATACCCATATAATAATCTCCATTGCTTGCTCACCGTAATGGATTATCTATTATGTTTCTAGATAGCAATGCTATGGTCCCCATTCTTTCAAGAGAATGGATAATATGTTATTAAATTTATCTGGATGATATGTTATTTAATTTATCTTGGATAGTAATACTTGATTTTGTTGAATTTAAAGTATAACCATTCTTTTCTAAAATGTCCAAAAATTTAGGTTTTAAAAAATTTGTATACAAGTAATACTTCTCAAATACCGTACAACATATACTACTATGGACGTAAACATTACACTTCATTAATGCAAGTGCTAGTATAATATAATAGATCGGAGATTTTGAATCTCAATTTGTTTATACTTGGATTCTGTCTACGTAGACAATAGCCATCTCCAACATGACATGCATTGGAGAAAAACAAAACAAAAATGTGAATCCTCCAATACCTGCTATTAACACTTGTGAGTTTTTTGGGCTTCTTGTGAGCGTATTCCCGTGCTGCATTATCCTCATTTTCAACAAAATCAATGCTGCTCGCACACCCGTGAGAAGACTCTACCAATCAATTTAGTCCATTGATTCAGCTGAATTATTTAATGGCTCACAATAAAAAAATAATGAATACCGAGCAATGTTTCTGCAAATGATTATTTAGCAATTGTTCTTGTTGGATTTACTTTGAAAATGACCATTGTCTGTCTTATTTCATGTACAGATTTTCTGCCGACAAATAAATTAGATTACTTGAAATACATTCCAAAATTGTTTATATTTTAATGGAAGTAATCAGAAGTATGGGCCATCTCTATGGATAATCTCAATCTTCAAACAACAAGAATTGATTATAAAAAATTCTCTCATATCTTCTTATTCCTCAGATGTTATACACAGCAGACAACAGCCTTATTTATAAAAAATAAAACTATAGTACAGAGAAGTCACCAGAGACTAATCCAGTCATGCCCATCGATAAAACTGAGGGCGAGGAATGGTTTAACTTCTTCGTCTGTGAGTTCACGGGACCAGGAAACTCTACCCGAAAAGCTTGCCCCTGCCCCACTGCATTTATATTGCCCATAAAAAACAGTCCTGCACAAATAGAAACAAAAAAACCCTTAACATCGTACATTGATCAACACATGACAAATTCTTTTATGGAATGAAGAGAAAACTCACAATTCCTTGTGAGGATCGCCCATGTTGTGCCATCCTACTGGCATGATGATCTTGTCCATGTATGTGTAAGCAAACACCACTCTTGAAAACGTTCCCCAGGCCCTTCCCAAATACAGAGCTCCTGACCCTGTCACTTTACATCTCACAAATGCAAATCCCGTGTCATCTCCTGAGCTCTCCCTTTTTTGTGCTGTAACTGCCCCATATGTATCCGAAATCCCATGTACCACACACCCCTGCACCAACAAACACAAATCACTCTTACCCAACTCTTAATTGTAATGCATCTGAAATCATTATAGTTTTTTCAGTTAGACCTATTTATTAACATACTTTCATAGGGACCACTTAAATTAATCAAGATTTAATATGTGGTTCATATGAAATCACATTAGCTTCTCTAATAAGATCCATTTATTAGTATAATTTCAAGTAGACCACCTAATCTAATCAAAGAGTATGCTGTTCATATGAAATCAGACTAGCTTCAAGACCTACTATTAGTATGATTTTAGGTCGACCATCTAATGTAATTAAAACTTACAGTATGCTGTTCATATGAAATCACACATTAGTATGATTTCAGGTCAACCTCTTAATTTACCTAAAATTTAGAATAGGCTGTTCATATGAAATCACACTAGCTTTTTCAATTAAATTCGCGTATTAATATGATTTCAAATATAAACTAATCAAATCTTAGAACCCGCCTAACCAAACCTTAGGCTGTGCTGTTCAAGATGGTTAATATGAAGAATGGGTTTAATAGACTTTCTCTCAAATTTTATGAAGAATGGGTTTAATAGACTTTCTCACAAATTTAAAAAAAAAGGTATGTACCTCATACAGTGAAAGGCCATTCCCAAATATAAAATCCACAGAGCCTTCAATATAACAGTCCTTGAAATAGTGACGTCCTGTGTGATCATAAAGGGTGTCCTGAGCTCCAAGGAAGCTGCAGCCAAAGAAAGCTGCTGTGTCCCCTGTTATTCTGAGAGCTACTGCTTGCCTGCCAACTGCTCCTGGTGGAGGAATAGGGGCTGTATTCTGTGCTTTCAAAACAAGTAAAAGGCCAAATCAATGCATTACCTAGTGAAACCCAAATCATCTACCAATTAGAATGATTTATTCTGCAGGCATTTGTTACTCATTGGTTTCAAACTTGACCAAAAAACAGTAGTATCAATCCTAACATCCCATCACTGTGAGACAGATTGAATAAAGTTAAAAGGCACTCAAAAGTTACAGGAGTTTAATTAGTGGGAAGACCTTATCTGTTCAAATTTAACATAATGATTATTCCTTAAATTTATATTAATAATGCTACAGATCACTTTTCTTCACTCTGAAAACCTTTTTCACTGAAGGGAAGAGTTGTGTAGCTGCAAGCCTTCAATTTAGTATTCAATTTATTATTTGATAAGTACTATTTTTTTAAATTCTATTTTTATTTCTGAATTTCTCTTATAAAAGAAGGGTGAAGGCTTTTAATCCAGAATTATGAATTAGTCTAGGGAGATCTAGTCTTAACTTACTCTTAAATATAATTATTCAATATCAACAATTACATTCCAATCAAAATTGAATTTTAATGATGAGAACAACAACACTACAATTTAACCATTACACAATACCAACATCAAATTGAATACATAAATGTAATCTTAACTATTAAGATTTATGAAAATTATTTAAAATTAAAAATAAAATTATTATATGAATCAATAATAGTGTGATAGTCTCATAATCACCCAAAGCACAGAAGTTAGATACAGGCCAGTTCTATATAGAAAGCAATTGAAGAAGTCCCAAATCTCACCTTAAAAGTAATGTTTTTGGCAATGAAATAAGGAGAATTAACTGCAACAGTGGCACTGTTGTATGTGCCCAATGGCTTGCCATCTGGCCCTAAAGTCCCTGCCATGTCTCCCCATTGTATGACTGTGGAGTCTGCCCCTGCCCCTTCAAGACTTACAAATGCTTTGGTCATTGGTATGTTCACCTTCTCCCTGTCCAAGTTCAACACAAATACCAAAATCAAAGCTTTTTTTAGCTAACCCACAAGGTTGATCAAACCCAAATTTATAATCTACAATCTTAACAGATCAAAAGATAAAATTATGACATTTTTTCTCCTTTTTCAGTAAGCTAACTCTTCAATCTTCAAACTCTGTTTCGTCATCTATTATTAATAGATTACCGAACATAAACATTGACGAAAAAATACTCATACAATTTTTTCAAAACTACGTTAATTTATACATACTTACTCATATACTCCTGCATTTATTTTGATAACAACTCTAATAACATTGAACAGAGGCAGGGAATCAATGGCTTCCTGAACAGAAGTGAAGTCCCCTACTCCATCTGTGGTGTCCACCACAAGGTATGAGGAAGGAATAAGCTTGTTCTTTGCAGGTTTATACAATGAATGGCTGAGAGTGCCCATCCATCTTATCCACTTGGTGTACTCATTCTCTATATTCAATGCCCTTGTATGGACAGGCTTTTCTTTGTGTACTGCTGCATTGCCTTCCACTACAGATACGAATAACACACCAAAAACAACAATAATCATAATTTGTTGTTTCAACATTTTCAGTCTTGAAGCCCAATTGAATTGAATTGAATTGGGGTCAGTCACAAGAGAGCATAAATATATAAGACAAGTAGAGGAATACAGCTATCCAAAAAGCTGCTTAAAAAAAATGCAAGCGTGTATTATACAATCATTTTCAAATGGTTGTGGATAGCATAATTTCAGCTTTTACAAAGTGGGTAAGACTCTACTCCAACTTTTCTATACTTGTTTATGCAATATAATATAACCTCTGCAAAACCATTTAATGCCTTTCATTCATGTCCTCCCAAACTGCCTTTTGTAAAGCTTTCTGCATGTGGGACGGCAAAGTTTTAAGATGTGTCCAAATGCATATGAGTAACTATTAAATGGCCACTACAAGAATTTTGTCCTGTCCTTGCATTTGTATTATTATTATTAGTTTTATCATTTTATTATTGTTTTCTGTGGCACAATATTCCCCAACAAGTAAATGAATATAAAGGTAAGTCCACTTATTTCCACAGAATCCAAATACTTTTATAGATGACAGTATATTTATACCCCACTTTGATGTACACCTTGATTCACGGTCATGTGGTTCATGCCACCTTGCTAATGTTTTGTTCATGTCAAATACTTCTTACCATGTAGAATTGTGTGTATCATCTTGTTCTTATGATTATAAATATATGTATTTTCTATTAAAAAAATTATGTACAAATATATTTAGTTGAAATAAAATTAAAATGATGAATTTGCTTTATTTTGAGTACATTATTATTAATATAATTATAAAAATTTAAGTTTTTATCTTGTTTATATATTCAGTTTATGTATATAATTGTTAAAGTCGTTATATATACATATTTTTATCTAACTACGTAATGGTTTTGTCAACCTATCAATGAAAAGAACTATCAACCTCCTCTCGCAAATATTAGGAACAATAATTGATAGTCTTTAAAATTCTAGCACAAAAGGATCCATTATACCATATTGTATCAAACAGGCCAACACTTAGAAGTGTGTATTTGGATCCTTCTTGCCAAAATTGTCTATTAGATATTGGACACAAGCTAGATTTCACATAGGAGGTTATGACCCTATGTCAAAATCTCATATTACTACCATTTGTGTGCATCACCATCCAAGAACAAAGTGGAATACTCGATAGCCTTATTATCAAACATAGAGTTCAATGAGAAATAAGTATCAAGTTTGTGAACCCACAATCTACTTGTGCATTTGATGGAGCCATCAAAAGTGGCAATGGAAATATTACCCTACCTCTTCTATAAATCCTAGTTATTAGGCCCCTTATCCTTTTTGGGTCTATTTCTTAGTTTGAGTTGACAAAAATATTGTAAGGACATGGGGACATGAAATTTGGCATCCAAGAATTCATACTCATGTAACAAGTTCATAAAAAAATCTTCTACATCCTACCATTTTCCACTTGTTTTAGCTTCATTTTGTAGGAAAGTAGCATTAGTGGTCTAGTTGTTATCTCACTAGCTAGCTTGGAATTTTATTGTTAGTAGGTATATTGGTATTGCCAACTTCTCCATTGTTCCCTTGATTTTAGTTGTTGCTCCTATGTTTTTGATTGGCATTCATATTTTTCATTGAGTCTACCTTAACATCTAAACTAATAGTTTCTATCATCTAGAAAGATTATTCACACATTATACTTCCCTTGTTTTGGTGTATCCTACCACCCATAATTCTTGGAGCTCCCTCAAAAAAAATGCAATAGGAACTTCCTCTTCAATCTTTTTTTTCTTTGGTGGATTATTTTCTCATCTTCTAAAATAGTACCTTCACAAAACCTTTGGTTGCATAAGAAAGATTTACTAACAAATTTTTCTCTAAATCACATTGCCTATCATAATACACCACTCAAATACCACTACAATATCCTAAACTAGAATATGTTTAAATATTCTAAATTATCAAAAATAGTCATGCATGCTCTGATGCCACTATATTTTTTTGCACTAGAATATTCTTGAATATTTGTAATTATTAAAAATAATCATGTATAATTTGATACCACTATAATATACTACCTAAAATTTATAACCAAACACAATTTCAACTTTCACAAGTTCTTTATGTAGGTGTTTTATCAAATAATTTGCATATAATTTTATTTTTGACACAATAGCATAAACACTTACCATAACACTTTTGCAAATGCAAATGCTCATAATGAATATTTTCTTCAATAAAAAAAATCTAGAACATGTGTACACTAAGTATTGATTAATAAATTTATGAGCTACTATAGTAAGTTGGTGAATTATGAAAATACTACACAATGCTTATGATCTCATAGAAAATGTTAATAGATTATTCGCTGAAATTTTTAAATAAATTCTATATGTTGGTTTGATTAAGGTTTTGTACATAAATAATTTATTAGCGAGATCCTATTCACATGTTAACTTAACATATAGGTTTTAGGGAATCTTTCTAGAAGTCTTAGTTTCAATTAAATCTTATCCTGTCTTTTGGAATTTATTTATTTTGTCTTAGGTTGTTATTTTAAGTTGTCTCATATTAATATAGGATTAAGGTACATGTCAACATCTTTCTTAGTCCTATCAGTCATATTGCCTATATCAACAAGGCTCTTGTACAATTCGTGACATATCTTATAGATTTTCATATCAAGCAAGCTCATTCCTTACATACTCTTTGTAATGGCCTAAATTTGCACCCTCATGTAAATTTCCATTTTGCATCACCTGTACCTTAGCCTAAGACTCAAATCCATGTCATCCGTCAACATCCGTTTGCATTATTGTGTCACTACCCACTTCAAAATCCTGGCCACGTGACCTGGAGGACTCAAGATGCATGTGTACCACAAAGATGTCCATGCGGTGTGCTAGGATCCATGAATCTACAGATGTACAAGTTGTTATTGATGTAGGTAGGAGAGAACACTGAGAAGGGGGAGGGGGTGAATTAGTGTTCAACAAATTTAAACTTTAATATTCAAACCCACAATCTATTTTAACATATGAAATGAAAATTAATATGCATGAACATAGAGAAAGAATCAAAAGACCATAACACATGGATTTTTATCATGGAAAGCATGTTAGGAGAAAAACCATGGTGGAGATTGAACCCACAAGATAATACTATGCAAAAATATTGTCTTACAATGACGGGGAATGTACATGCATTCAGGCACATCGCCTAGAGCTCATCGCTCAATTACAATTAGGGATACAACCCTTTATACAAGCCTCACTTCCTTAAAAAATAAAAAAAATGATCATAGTAGGTGTTGAATTGATGAAATAACATCTAACAATGTCTGATTATAGTTCTGCATAATCTCATTACTCTGATCCAATTCCCTTTAATCTTTGACTACACACTCTCATTGTTCTTTGCTAATCAGAGGCTCAAATATGAATTCTCTACATCAAAACCTTAACACCACAACTATTCTCATGCATCATCAACACTCAACCACATTTTCAAACCCTAAATAACCAATCTTATGTGTTTTCAACCCTAAAATCTGATCACATCATGTCGACTCAAAAATATTATAGCCTGATATGTGACATGTGTAGACCAAAATTGCTAAATTCCCAATTCAAATAATAATATACACCAAAATAATTATGTGTGTGTCTCTACAAATATTACCTCCATCATTTGAACAAAAAATTTTACTGCCATTTAATGAATTTTCATGTCTACAAATAGATTTTTCACCTTGTTGATTATTCTAATCTTCATACATGTATAATGATTTTTCACCTTGTCGACCATTATGATCTTCACACTTCAAGCATAGGTTTTGACTAGCTACTTAAATTTTGGAGATCTTCACCAACACTCTCACACATTGTCTTCGCTTTGTGGTGTTGAGGGGATTCTTCTTATCTCTCTCATTGTGTCTTTGAAAACATATCATCTTCTTTATCTATCTTTGGTTGCATTATTGCCAATTTTCTATTTCATACCATTATCTATCATTGTTATCATGTCTTTTCAATTGTTGTGGAGGTGGAAACACCAAAGTAGGGATCTAACTAAGATAGGTCTCCAAACATCCACCTCAATATTTTTGTGTTATTTCTATGTGTTTAGTTTTGTAGAGGTACAATCTCAACACACCAACTCCATCGAACACCTCTTTTGATGTTATACTCTCCATGATCTCTTTCATTTATCATTATTCTTTTCATATAATATTAGTATCTATTATTCCATTAGTGTATTGATTTTAATTTATCTATTCTTTATTTAGTTTCTATTAGTTTCATGTGATTCTATTACAATCTATGTACTATGTGTGTACAAGATGCTAGCACGTTGTGTTGTCGTCGTGTATCTATGTTTTCATCTATGACCTACACTAGTATCCAAGACAATGAGTTTGTAGAGATCAATGCATTTTTATTGTTGTTATTTCTTTTAGTTTTTGTAATCCAAATATTATTATTTGTTGCTTTATTTTATTTATTAGAATTTACCTTTGTTCAGTGTTCATTTAATTAGAACCACTTGCATTTAAACACTATAGATTAATTAAACTCTTCTACAATAAAATATGTATATTTAATCTCCCTAGCTCTGAGTGCTAGGTAAAGTAAGGTAGCACAAGGGAAGATTCATTCCTTGAGACTTTAACCAATGTCTAGGCTAGTGCAGTTTTTCCTTCTCCGCATTTTGGTGAACCCAACATGAAGCTTACTCTTGATAAGCTCTTCTGGTAGTTTGGATATTGTGAATTTCTATGAGATTTATGACCCATACCACTTTGAGAATTATTTTGTGAAGGCCTATGAGTTATGGTGTTCCTCCTTACTAATATAGTCCTACTAGGCTAGGTTCCATGTTCACTAGAAATATGGATCCTAACGGTACAAGTGGATCCTTCTTCCATTCATGACTTATATTGGAGCTTAACACCTCTTTAAAGGTAGGATCTCAACACTCTACACCAAACAATTCTCCCCTAATTCTCCTCCAACAGTGAACCATGAATCAATACTCACTATAGAGTTTGATAATATTTACTCCCTCGAATTAAATTTGATGGATTTGAATCATTCCTTAAGAATAAGGGTGTTCACTCTAAAGCTAGATATACCATCTATATTATGAGAGAATTGTTGATCTCAAATAAAGGACTTGAAGTTATCTTGGCTTTGGGGAGAATAGTGAATAATAACATACACATCCATCATCTTGACTCTCAAGGGAATCAATCGATCCTTAGTGGATAATAGATTGACCTTGTAATGCTCATTATATTAATGCACAAGGAAAAATTATGCCTAACAATGTTCTTGTAAGCACATATTGGCCTCGTTCCCAGTATCAACATAAGAAGGAATCCCTTGGGATACAATTGAAATTCTAGGAGTGGTGTAGGAGGAGACAAAAGTGGATATCCTTCTCCTCTTGGTGGTGGAAGAAATCCACCTCCTCTTCCCTTTATTTCTAATCCTATCTTGAACACCATTTTGCAAAATATGGGATAACTGCAACAACAACTTGCTAACTTATTGACTGTGACTAGTCAGAGTTCTCTAACTCTTTTTTGTCATTGTAGTCCATTAACCATATAGGTATTAAATACATTGTTACCATAGGGGGATAATTCCCTAAATTTTGAAAGGTACCATGGTGATGGAGATAATCATATCCACATCAATTCTTTCCTAATTGAGTTTAGTTGTTACCATAATATGGATTATGTATTGCTCAAACTATTCTATTAATCTCTTAAGGGGACATCTATATAATGGTATAGCTCTCTTCTAGACTATTCCATTGGTACTTTTGATCACATCATGGATCCCTTTCTCACATGATTTCAGACCAACATACGGAAAAAGGTCACTATTGCAAACCTCATTCATTGCAAGAAAAAACTGAATGAGAAGATAAATGATTTCATCTCAAGGTATGAATCTATTTCTACAAAGGTACCTTATGCCTTGCCTAATTCTGATCATAAGAGGATGTTCATCATCAATCTATAATCAACATTAAGAGAGAAGAAGTTATTATTCAAATTTCACCTATCTATGTAGTGCACCAACTAATTATCAACATGCCATGGCTCAATTTGAATATTCTTCTTCAAATTACTAGGAGGGGCCTCTAATTCTAGACAGTATCAGAAGAAAAAGGTTGTGGCTAGTGTTATGGCATTACCATAGTCCACTGAGAGGAATTTCTTTGCAATAGATCCATAGAGTGGATATGCATTCACAAGGATATTTGACTCATATGCAAGTATCCTACTAAGATTTTTGGAGGACAACTTAGTAATCCTTCTATACACTAATACATTTTGGGTCATTTTGCGACGGCTATGTGTCGCAATTGCGACAGCTATGTGTCGCAATAGCAACACCCATAGACGTCGCTGTTTTTTAGTCGCAAATTGCGACGTCTATGGGTATCCGTCGCAATTGCGACACCTATCTGTCGCAATGTGGCTAAGATTTAAGAAGCAGCATGGCCGTCGCCCCCCTGTCGCATGGCTTCGGAGGGCCGTCGCAATCGCGACGGACCTCCCAAGCAATTGCGACGGGCGCCTGCATCGCATTGCGACGGGTTTCCGTCGTAATTGCGACGCCCGTGGGTGGATTAAAAAAAAAAAATTAATTTAATACATTGCTTATGAACCACATTAATGCTTTTTTCTTTCAACAAATGAGGATAGCCATTGTAAAGACAACATGATAATGTACACTCACTGTAAGGACAGTCACAAATGAGGACATCTCACAGTGACTGTCCCTAGTGTAATTGCCACTTGAATGTATTGCTATTCAGCCACATTAATGCTTTTCTTCTTCAACAAATGAGGATAGTCACTGTAAAGACAACATGATAATGTACACTCACAGTGAGTGTACATTCATGTTGTCTTTACAGTGACTATCCTCATTTGTTGAAGAAGAAAAGCATTAATGTGGCTGAATAGCAATACATTCAAGTGGCAATTACACTAGGGACAGTCACTGTGAGATGTCCTCATTTGTGACTGTCCTTACAGTGAGTGTACATTATCATGTTGTCTTTACAGTGAGTGTACATTATCATGTTGTCTTTACAGTGTCAATATATGCATTATTACTTAAACTGAAGAGTACTCTAAATAATATGTCATTGTGGAGTTCTGATTGCTTCCAATTTGATATACGCTTGTTCTACTTATGTATCCAGCATCATGTAAGAAAAGTTGATGCTTTTAAATAGATTCATTTAGCCATGAAATGCCTGTGCATGTTACATACAAGATTCCAAGGCCCAAAACTGATTACTCATTATAATTCATGTACAGAATGATAATCAACCACAACGAGGCATGCGTAGGCGCTGCTTAGATTTTGAGGCATCAGAAGCTCGTAGAAGAAACTTGACCAATGGCTCATGGAATGCAACAAACTTATTGCCTAAAACAGGAGCATTGGTAACCACAGATGATGGTTTTGAAAAGAACACTTCACCATCAATGTCACGTGAGGGAACTGCAATTTCTGATGGCAAGTAACTTGTAGTATATAAGAGAGATGCAGGTACAGATGCTGGGAATACATTGCTAATGAACCACATTAATGCTTTTTTCCTTCAACAAATGAGGACAGTCACTTTAAAGACAACATGATAATGTACACTCACTGTAAGGATAGTCACAAATGATGACATCTCACAGTGACTGTCCCTTGTGCAATTGCCACTTGAATGTATTGCTATTCAGCCACATTAATGCTTTTCTTCTTCAACAAATGAGGATAGTCACTCTAAAGACAACATGATAATGTACACGGGCTGTAAGTGTACATTATCATGTTGTCTTTACAGTGACTGTCCTCCTTCAAGTGGCAATTACACAAGGGACAGTCACAGTAAAGGCAACATGATAATGTAGAGAAACGTTGTCATTTGTATTTTCAACAGTGCCGAGAGAGATTCCCTCCGCGAAATCACAGCTACAATTTCTGAGTACGTTGGGTTTATTTTTCTTTTGCCATTATTATGTAATCTGGTATTCAGCTGTTACAGAGCTAAAATACCCAGAAATGAGGACATATCTGTGTTGAATTTATTGTTAGCGGCTCTGGTTATTTAGAAGTTTAATTTTATTTGTTCATCTTTCAAGCACAAACGTTTTCTGGACCGTAACATCTTCATTGTTTTGGGTATGCAATGAAACAGCCGTAACTTACAACTACCTTCACGGTACTTGTGTACATTATCATGTTGTCTTTACAGTGACTGTCCTCATTCAAGTGGCAATTACACAAGGGACAGTCACTGTGAGATGTCCTCATTTGTGACAAGGACAGTCACACGAGGACATCTCACAGTGACTGTCCCTTGTGTAATTGCCACTTGAATGTATTGCTATTCAACCACATTTATGGGCCCGTTTGGACCCCAGCACACAGTAGCATCTACAGAGAAGAATATCCCAGGTGTAACAAGTTGTAAGAATATACCAACAGTTCTAAGAAGTTCCCTAGCACATAGTAGCATCTACAGAGAAGAATATACAACATGAGGGCAGCCACTGTAAAGACAACATGATAATGTACACTCATTGTATGTGTACATTATCATGTTGTCTTTACAGTGACTGTCCTCATTCAAGTGGCAATTACAGAAGGGACAGTCATTGTGAGATGTCCTCATTTGTGACAAGGATAGTCACACATGAGGACATCTCACAGTGATCGATTGTCCCTTGTGTAATTGCCACTTGAATGTATTGCTATTGAACCACATTAATGCTTTTCTTCTTCAACAAATGAGGACAGTCACTCTAAAGACAACATGATAATGTACACTCATTGTAAGGACAGTCACAAATGAGGACATCTCACAGTGACTGTCCCTTGTGTAATTGCCACTTGAATTACACAAGGGACAGTCATTGTGAGATGTCCTCATTTGTGACAAGGATAGTCACACATGAGGACATCTCACAGTGATCGATTGTCCCTTGTGTAATTGCCACTTGAATGTATTGCTATTGAACCACATTAATGCTTTTCTTCTTCAACAAATGAGGACAGTCACTCTAAAGACAACATGATAATGTACACTCACTGTAAGGACAGTCACAAATGAGGACATCTCACAGTGACTGTCCCTTGTGTGATTGCCACTTGAATGTATTGCTATTCAGCCACATTAATGCTTTTCTTCTTCAACAAATGAGGATAGTCACTCTAAAGACAACATGATAATGTACACGGGCTGTAAGTGTACATTATCATGTTGTCTTTACAGTGACTGTCCTCCTTCAAGTGGCAATTACACAAGGGACAGTCACTGTAAAGGCAACATGATAATGTAGAGAAACGTTGTCATTTGTATTTTCAACAGTGCCGAGAGAGATTCCCTCCGCGAAATCACAGCTACAATTTCTGAGTACGTTGGGTTTATTTTTCTTTTGTCATTATTATGTAATCTGGTATTCAGCTGTTACAGAGCTAAAATACCCAGAAATGAGGACATATCTGTGTTGAATTTATTGTTAGCGGCTCTGGTTATTTAGAAGTTTAATTTTATTTGTTCATCTTTCAAGCACAAACGTTTTGTGGACCGTAACATCTTCATTGTTTCGGGTATGCAATGAAACAGCCGTAACTTGCAACTACCTTCACGGTACTTGTGTACATTATCATGTTGTCTTTACAGTGACTGTCCTCATTCAAGTGGCAATTACACAAGGGACAGTCACTGTGAGATGTCCTCATTTGTGACAAGGACAGTCACACATGAGGACATCTCACAGTGACTGTCCCTTGTGTAATTTCCACTTGAATGTATTGCTATTCAACCACATTTATGGGCCCGTTTGGACCCCAGCACACAGTAGCATCTACAGAGAAGAATATCCCAGGTGTAACAAGTTGTAAGAATATACCAACAGTTCTAAGAAGTTCCCTAGCACATAGTAGCATCTACAGAGAAGAATATAAAACATGAGGGCAGCCACTGTAAAGACAACATGATAATGTACACTCATTGTATGTGTACATTATCATGTTGTCTTTACAGTGACTGTCCTCATTCAAGTGGCAATTATAGAAGAGACAGTCATTGTGAGATGTCCTCATTTGTGACAAGGATAGTCACACATGAGGACATCTCACAGTGATCGATTGTCCCTTGTGTAATTGCCACTTGAATGTATTGCTATTGAACCACATTAATGCTTTTCTTCTTCAACAAATGAGGACAGTCACTCTAAAGACAACATGATAATGTACACTCATTGTAAGGACAGTCACAAATGAGGACATCTCACAGTGACTGTCCCTTGTGTAATTTCCACTTGAATTACACAAGGGACAGTCATTGTGAGATGTCCTCATTTGTGACAAGGACAGTCACACATGAGGACATCTCACAGTGATTGTCCCTTGTGTAATTGCCACTTGAATGTATTGCTATTCAACCACATTAATGCTTTTCTTCTTCAACAAATGAGGACAGTCACTCTAAAGACACCATGATAATGTACACTCACTGTAAGGACAGTCACAAATGAGGACATCTCATAGTGACTGTCCCTTGTGTAATTGCCACTTGAATGTATTGCTATTCAGCCACATTAATGCTTTTCTTCTTCAACAAATGAGGATAGTCACTCTAAGGACAACATGATAATGTACACTCACTGCAAGTGTACATTATCATGTTGTATTACAAATGGACCTTATGTTGGTCGGGATATAAGTGCAAAAAAAAAAAGGAACGTTGTCATTTGTGTTTTCAACAGCGCCGAGAGAGATTCCCTCCGCGAAATCAAGCGGGTTATCATTTGTGTTTTGAACAAAGCGGGTTGTCATTTGTGTTTTGAACAGCACCGAGAGAGATTCCCTCCGCGAAATCAAGCGGGTTGTCATTTGTGTTTTCAACAGCGCCGAGAGAGATTCCCTCCGCAAAATCACAGCTACAATTTTTGAGTACGTTGGGTTTATTTTTATTTTGTCATTATTATTTAATCTGGTATTCAGCTGTTAGAGAGCTAAAATACCCAGAAATGAGGACATATCTGTGTTGAATTTATTGTTAGCGGCTTTGGTTATTTAGAATGCTTCCCCACAATACTTAATTACACAAGGGACAGTCACTGTGAGATGTCCTCATTTGTGACAAGGACAGTCACACATGAGGACATCTCACAGTGACTGTCCCTTGTGTAATTGCCACTTGAATGTATTGCTATTCAACCACATTTATGGGCCCGTTTGGACCACGACACACAGTAGCATCTACAGAGAAGAATATCCTAGGTGTAACAAGTTGTAAGAATATACCAACAGTTCTAAGAAGTTCCCTAGCACATAGTAGCATCTACAGAGAAGAATATACAACATGAGGGCAGCCACTGTAAAGACAACATGATAATGTACACTCATTGTATGTGTACATTATCATGTTGTCTTTACAGTGACTGTCCTCATTCAAGTGGCAATTACAGAAGGGACAGTCATTGTGAGATGTCCTCATTTGTGACAAGGATAGTCACACATGAGGACATCTCACAGTGATCGATTGTCCCTTGTGTAATTGCCACTTGAATGTATTGCTATTGAACCACATTAATGCTTTTCTTCTTCAACAAATGAGGACAGTCACTCTAAAGACAACATGATAATGTACACTCATTGTAAGGACAGTCACAAATGAGGACATCTCACAGTGACTGTCCCTTGTGTAATTGCCACTTGAATTACACAAGGGACAGTCATTGTGAGATGTCCTCATTTGTGACAAGGATAGTCACACATGAGGACATCTCACAGTGATCGATTGTCCCTTGTGTAATTGCCACTTGAATGTATTGCTATTGAACCACATTAATGCTTTTCTTCTTCAACAAATGAGGACAGTCACTCTAAAGACAACATGATAATGTACACTCACTGTAAGGACAGTCACAAATGAGGACATCTCACAGTGACTGTCCCTTGTGTGATTGCCACTTGAATGTATCGCTATTCAGCCACATTAATGCTTTTCTTCTTCAACAAATGAGGATAGTCACTCTAAAGACAACATGATAATGTACACGGGCTGTAAGTGTACATTATCATGTTGTCTTTACAGTGACTGTCCTCATTCAAGTGGAAATTACACAAGGGACAGTCACTGTGAGATGTCCTCATTTGTGACAAGGACAGTCACACATGAGGACATCTCACAGTGACTGTCCCTTGTGTAATTGCCACTTGAATGTATTGCTATTCAACCACATTTATGGGCCCGTTTGGACCGCGGCACATAGTAGCATCTACAGAGAAGAATATCCCAGGTGTAACAAGTTGTAAGAATATACCAACAGTTCTAAGAAGTTCCCTAGCACATAGTAGCATCTACAGAGAAGAATATGGGTCAACGAGGTTGACTTCAAAGCCATGCAATCTAATGGTAATAGTAATATCATAATTTGACATACTATCAGAAATACTTCCTAAATAGACTATTCAATCTTATAAGAGATGGATTCATGAGAACTATTATTTATGAAATATGAGTCAATGACTTTAATTAAAAAAATTACACAATCTAATTCTTGTAAAAATATCAAAATTTGACACATTGAAAATACCTTCCAAAAGTATCGTTAATTGATTAATATGAATCACTACTCATGAAATATAATTTTATAAACCTAATCTAAAAACTACACAATAAAAATCTTAATAGCAATATTGTAAGAAACTATTCCCAAAAGCAAGCCTAATAAAATTTGATGAAAATAATTTTTGTTTCACTCAACTTTGACATTCACAACTTCCTCTTTTATTATAATAAGAAAAAAAATGTCTTTTTAGATATACCTCATGAACCATACTCGAATAATCTATCATTTTTCTTCTCAAAAACATGTTTGCAGAGCCTGCTTCTTTTACTTGTTTGTACTTTTATCTCTCTGATGGAAAGGGTTCCTTCAGGACACATTTTTCCAAGTTCACTGCTTGAGATATTTGAGGAGGGTTCCCCTGCTTGAGTATCCATCCAACCCATATTCGAGTAGTTCTACAATTGCACAGTCTAAATTAATAATACTGACAATTGAATGACGAATGATGATACATAGAATTGATATAAACTTATCCTAAAAACACTAAAACATTATTAATATATTTATATTTCATAAATAAAATTGATATAAAAGATTTGGAAAGATACATTAAAAAATAGAAAAACAGTAATTTATAATAGAAGGAAACTTAAATTGCTATTTAAAAAAAAAACAAGAGTCTTAAATCTTATCATTTTGTTTCATTATCATCCATAAGTACACACCTCTAGCATAATAATTATATTTTACCACCCATAAAATGAAAAAAAGATTTTCACAAGAGAAATTGAAGCTAGATTATAAAAATGAACCATCTTATTGGAAACTGGAACTGTTATCATACCCAAAAGGACTACAAAATTTCACCTTATCATACCCAGATTGTTGCTTTGCCTGGCGGAGGGAAATTTGATCCGTAAAATTGACACAGAGTATGTTGTCTCCATTGTCATGCTGGATAACAAAACACCAACTTTAATGGGCATGTACTGTCCCTTGTGTAATTGCCACTTGAATGCATTGCTATTTGATGCAGGGGCATCCCTAATGCAAGCCAAAGACACCATGATTGAAGGAAGTTGCCATGAAGCCAAGGAGTCAAATCCTATCAATTGGAACATAAGATTTTCACCTTGGAGCTTTGAAGGATTGACTGGTGAAAGGTCCTTTTGATTGACAAATCAGAGTCTTTTTGAATGACAAATCAGAGTCTTTTTGAATGACAATAAATTAGAATAGGAGTTTTAGATGTTTTCTTGGTTTGTAATAAATATTAAGGATTGATCTTATCTCCTTATAAACATCCACTTGTTGGACACAAGACCCCTTGGTGACTTATAAACCTTGGGCATCTTTTGAGTCCTTGGATGAAATGAGCATAGTAAGTGTTTATTAGGTGTCTTTTAGATGTTGTTAAGAAGTTTGAAGGTCCAAAATAACTTTAATAAGGTTCCTAAAGTTTCACAACACATTTTTAACCTTCTCGGCAAAGTTGTTTGCAAAGTTGTAATGCAACATTAAAAGTTGCTTAGCAAAGTTGACATTTGTTGGATAAACTGTTCTAACCACCTAGATGGTTGAACCAACGTTTGGAGAGCCTATTTTAGGCTTCAAATGGTCGAAGACAGACAGAGAACCAGTATTGTAATCATTTTGCTTTCATAAAAAATAAAAATAACCCTGTTTTAGTGCATTTCTGGTGAAAAACGAACTCTGTACGGCTGTACGGATGGTGGTTGGATGATAAAATTTGCCTGGAAGTTGTAATAGTGACATCTGATGCTTTGGAAGTTGGTTTGATTGATTCTCTTTGTTTTATATCTAAGTTATTTCAAATTTTCTGTGCATTGTTTACAAACCCTCATTTTCAGGGTTTGACTGATGTAAAGACCTTAACTCACGTTTCAACCATTGGAATTCCTTCTTCCTTGGTGGAATGAGAGTTAAGGATGTATATTTGTATATTCTAAAAGCCCTGACTACTCTGCATCACTATTGAACCACATTAATGCTTTTTTCCTTCAACAAATGAGGACAGTCACTGTAAAGACAACATGATAATGTACACTCACTGTAAGGATAGTCACAAATGAGGAAATCTCAGAGTGATTATCCCTTGTGTAATTGCCGCTTGAATACATTGCTATTGAACCACATTAATGCTTTTTTCCTTCAAGTGGCAATTACACAAGGGACAGTCACTGTGAGATGTCCTCATTTGTGACAAGGACAGTCACACATGAGGACATCTCACAGTGACTGTCCCTTGTGTAATTGCCACTTGAATGTATTGCTATTCAACCACATTTATGGGCCTGTTTGGACCACGGCACACAATAGCATCTACAGAGAAGAATATCCCAGGTGTAACAAGTTGTAAGAATATACCAACAGTTCTAAGAAGTTCCCTAGCACATAGTAGCATCTACAGAGAAGAATATACAACATGAGGGCAGCCACTGTAAAGACAACATGATAATGTACACTCATTGTATGTGTACATTATCATGTTGTCTTTACAAGGATAGTCATTTGTGACAAGGATAGTCACACATGAGGACATCTCACAGTGATCGATTGTCCCTTGTGTAATTGCCACTTGAATGTATTGCTATTGAACCACATTAATGCTTTTCTTCTTCAACAAATGAGGACAGTCACTCTAAAGACAACATGATAATGTACACTCACTGTAAGGACAGTCACAAATGAGGACATCTCACAGTGACTGTCCCTTGTGTGATTGCCACTTGAATGTATTGCTATTCAGCCACATTAATGCTTTTCTTCTTCAACAAATGAGGATAGTCACTCTAAAGACACAATGATAATGTACACGGGCTGTAAGTGTACATTATCATGTTGTCTTTATAGTGACTGTCCTCCTTCAAGTGGCAATTACACAAGGGATTTGTGTTTTCAACAGTGCCGTAACCCTCCGCGAAATCACATCGGGATATAAGGGCAAAACAAACAAGAACGTTGTCATTTGTATTTTCAACAGCGCCGAGAGAGATAAACAAACTTAAAACTCAGACTTAAGAAAGATGAAGGCAATGCTTCAAAAGGCCGATGCCCTAAATACGGGAAAACACAATACCACCATTAAACGATGCCCTAGTCACCGTATCAATGCTGCCAGCTCCGTACCAGTATGCTGACTGCTCACTTTCATCCTGTGATAAAGGTAACTTCATTAATCATACTTGAAATGGCAGCATACGAACTAAAGCTGATGAACATTTATAAACTAAAAGTTTAAAACTACAGATTACAAATGTAGTAGTTTCATACGAAAAGAACTTGATGTCTGAAATTTACCATTAGAAGTATCCAAAGGAATACCACAGTACTGTTGAACTTGGAGAATCGGAGATGATCTACACAGCAAGGTTCAACAGCTGTAAGGACTGTTACACCATCTTTAGCATTTGAATACATTTTCTCCTTGGCTTCTGGTGGATCCTCAAAGACCTTCAATGACGTTTTCCCTACAATTATCAATTGTTTGTCAGTATGAGATATTAATAAATAAACATTAATCACAATATTAGGCAAACAATGTTCTTGATGTCTGAATCTAAATCACAGAAAGCTCTAATAAAGTAGTTCTCAGTTTCACATTAAACTAAGTTTCAATTTCAAATGGTTATAATAATTTTTGCAAGTTATAAGTAGCTGGTTACAGTATATGACATAAAAAGAAAAAAAATCATTTCTATTCTTTTCTTCTTTTTCTCTTTCAACGAAGCTTTTGCACCACACAAATGCATACCAAGAATTTCTCAGGAGGTTTCAAGACCATTGCATACCAAACTTCTTCTCTGTAGATGCTACTGTGTGTCGTGGTCCAAACAGGTCCAAATAGACCTAGTGACTCTAGTAGGTCTCCAAAACCTGTTCTGTAGCAATAACTCTTCAATTTGACAAAGGACCTTATGAACTTATATGTTTTTTGAGTACCCTTTTTGATGTTCTAACAATCCTCCAACTCCCAGACCTTGACTCCACTCCAGAGCATATCAATGTCCTTATTGAGTCCGTAGACCTAATGCATGCCTTTGGGTGTGGGTTCCAAAACAAGGCATTGAAAATGGGTGCATGAAACCAAGATCAGAGTTTGAAGATGTCCACCATGCTCTAAAGATCTAGATTCAACAAGGTTTGAGGTCCTTTACTTGCCGCTACCCTCTGATCTTGCATAATCCATCAACTCCTAGTCAAGAACATTGAGATTCTTGACCTAGGGCTTGCTCTTGAAATTCTCTGGCTTAGTATCCTGTTCCAAAGCTTTTAAAATATGAAAATAAACCTCCTTAACTTGCATTTTACAAAGAACAGAGGATATCCTATGGTTTATTTGCAAGTTAAGGCCATTTGAATGCAATAACCCAAAAAATGAGGGTTTGACAGAACAACAGATAAGAAAAAGGAATAACTTTGATATAAGGTGTCTTGAATCTACCAAATAAACTCTCAAAGCATAAGATATAAATACTCTAACTTCCACACTAGTCTGCCCTCCCTTTCACATCCGTACACTGTACAGTGCTTGAAGGAAATGCACAAAAAAGGCTCTGAAATAGTGGCTCTATCTGACAGAGAGTCCATGCTAGGCTTCATGACTAACCTAGAGCACATTCCTTGTTATGGAGGAAGTTTGAATGGTGAAGAACTTATGGAATGGATAGAGGACCTAGATAACCATTTTGACTACAAGTATCTTATTAATAACCATTTTGACTACAAGTATCTTATGGATAGAGGACCTTGATAACCATTTTGACTCATTTAGTATCTTATTGAGCTTCACTTTGTTTCGAGAATATAGTTTAATATTCTCTACTAAACAGGGCCAACCACGTGAAGGTGGAAGCTCATTTGGCCCCACCCCCCTCCCCCTAACATCACTCTACATTCCCCGTTAACATCTAACATTCATTCATTCTTTCAATTATTAATAAAATGTAACATTCAATCAATATCACATGATAACATTCATTAACACATTAGATTCGTTAACACACAACATTCTTCAATATGAAAATAAACACATAATTCATGAACATTCATTAGCACATAATTAAATTCATTGAGACATAAAATTCAGTCATTATCAATTAAGGTATTTAGATGACAATCATTTCTTTTTTCTCTTTCTAATTTTTTTTTCTATGTAAGCTCTAAGAGGAGCATCAGTGTTATCATCAATACCCCCCTCATTAGTTGTTTTGTTCTTTGTTCTTGATGATCTCAAATTCCTATGCTGCTGCAAAGGGGGGTCCTCTACAATAACAAATAAAAGAGTTAAATTTAAAATATTTAATTATAATTGTTACAAGTATTTAATTATTTTAAAGAACATAACTGTGGCGCTCTTTAATTACCTGATCTGGCCACATCATTTTGTCTAGACTCAACCTCAACATGCTCATGAGCACTGACCCCTCAATCCTCTACAGTTGCTATACAAAATGTTACATTAATCCAAACACCAATTGTAATTACATATAAAAATTTTAATAGCAAATGTATACCTCCACCACTAGGATGCACATCATGCGAACCTTCATTATGCATAGATTGTGTAGAAGGATTGTCAGGCTGCATTCCAATATCCTACACATTGTTATCATTGCTTTCTTAAAACAGATATACTCACTTTATATTAGAACTTAACATCAAATAGACTAATTGGTAAAGTATTCAATTTGAAATAAATTTCATTTAGCTTATTTACCTGTGGCTCAGATGCATCATTATTTGAACCTTGCACACTGATTTCAGCTCGTAGCCGTTCAGCCATGGCTCTATAGCCTTGTTGGAAGCCAATTCTCTTGTCCTCTTCTATGAGGCATCTATTGAACTCTGACCCCTACATTTTTTCTTGGTATGGTGAATTTTACTTGCATTGTTTGATCAAAAAAAATTTCCTTGCAATATATAAAAAAATTGATACAAGTTTTCATTTACTAATACTTACAACTCGTGCTTGAAGTTTGGAAAAACCACCAGAGCCGAGCTTGTGTGTCCCGTGCTTTTCTAATCTTGCCTTTGTTGCCTTTGATGTGTCAGGCAATCTATGAAAAGTTTGAAATATGTTAGAGACCAATATAGGAAAAATTTAGAGGTTAATTAGTACATAATTACATTCTCAAAAGTATCACATACCTTGCTCTACTCTCTACTGGCGTAATTCCTTTTTTCATGTCGGCTTTATACTTTCCATCCAAAATCAAACCCTGCCACTCAGCCTCAAGAACACAGGGCGGACGCTCGTGCCTTGGGTTAACCTCTAAATATTTCCTGTACTGGTCCCTAATATACTTCAAACATAAACCAGCTCTTTCAAGGAGCTTGTTTTTCTCGAATGCACGAGGTCCAAAAAGCTGGGTCATACTATCTACAAGATCATCCTTCAACTTTTTATCTTGGTTATTCCACCTTTTAAGTAAAAAAAAACATGTTAGACTCATAAATGAAGAGAAGCTACCTTTAATATAGTTCAAGAAATTGATGAAAAGGAAAACTATTCTAGCAATGATATGAAATCAAAATAGTGGTTTGGGGTTTTAGTTAGGATATGATGTTCCACCATGTACGTATGGTGGGCCCGAATATCCGCAAACACTCGTCACCAAGTTTTCACCAAAAAATATCATTCCCTACAAAATAATCATGGGATCATTAGTCGATGAAGAGTGATCAAAAACTAAATTACTATTATATCACTATAGAATAATAATAACTTTAAAGTACCTAGAAGTTTGGATACTTTTAAGGGAACGCCTTCATCGTCGCTGATGATCAATACGCAATCCTTCACCGTTCCCGTACTAGGAACACGGGAACATCCAGGAAATGATGTTGCATCGGGACTTGTTGCATCTCCTATTGCAAAAAATGAAAACCATTATCAAATGCCTCCAAGAAATAATACTTCAAGGGAAATAAATTGGTGCAGAGCACCCATGGCACAAACACAATCAAGGGATCTACATCGTAAACACATAACACTTAAACACATAACAAAAGAGAGAAAAAGAGGGATTTGTGTACCAGTAGATGGTGCAACAGTTGGTGCATTTAGGCTGTGTGTTGTTGACATGGCAGTCGGCAAGACATTTGTGGCTGTCCTGGATGGAGGCGGCGTTGTCATATCATCATGGAAAGGAAGTGAAGAATAAAATTGTTAGAGCATGCATAAATATAGAACGCGTGGACTAGCATGGACAAGATTGTTAGAGCATTAAAAAAAAAGATTGTTCGAGCATGTATTGTCAATGATTATGATCATTCCTATATATATTCAGTGGAAAACACAAGTGGGGAATGGAACATGTGATCTACCTGAACCACTTGCAATACCGGCCTCATCATGGGAATGGGGTTCAAAATTACGCAAATAACTCTGTAAAGACAATGCATCCATATTTTAATTAATGTCATAAAAGAGCATAACATAAAAACCATTATTGAACTCTTGTAATAATTAAAAATTTCATTAATACTTACTTTAATGTTTTCAGAAGTGCGCAACAACTCAGCTGCCCTGTCTTTTATTTCCTGAGTCTGAGGATGTATGGATACCAAACGTAGAAGTTCTTTCCCAATTTTCTTTAGCATCTTTTTAATGGAACCGATCGGGTCATCGGTCTCTGCTAAATCAATAAAAAAAGGGTCCACAAGGGGGGACTCCTGAGGGACTGCAGGTTGCTTTCCCTCTCTCCGACCACCGGCCCTCTGTGACAACAATAGTATTAGTATTATCAAAATTACTCCAAAACAATGAAGAAAATAACATTAAAAAAAATAACATTTTGCTTCTATCTAGTTTGCACAATTACAATGAATTTTACCTGCTCATGTGTAGATGAGCTAGGAATATCGTCACCATCACCTTCGGGCGGTCGCTCCATATTGTGCCCCTGTGTCAAAGATCAAGTATAAAAATGTTAGCCAAAAATTTAATAACTAAATGGTATGTTGGAGTCATTGATTAGAAGTTGGTTTAATAGTATGTACCACCCCCATGATAGTAGCCTCGTTTGTATCTATGCGGTTCAAATTGTAATCAATAAGCAGCTCTTCCCCTGCACGTATTGATTTTATCGCACAGATGAATACACGATTTCCCTCGCGCGCCTAAATATGCAATTGGGTTGCTTTATAGTTGACCCAGGTCGTGTACTATTTATAAAACCCGCAATATTCCCTGTTGCTTTTGGCCTTCCATCAATGTATATAGCCACACTTTTACTTTGATTATTGTCTTGCTGTTGTATATAATTTGCCGAGAGTGCATACCTACGCATACTTTTTTTATATTGAACAATATGCATCCAACTTTTGTAATCGTAACATGGTCCAACATACTCCATCAATTCAGAAACTTTGTTGTAAGACACCTTTATGCCATCCATAGAAAATAGGCCCAAACCATGTAATGATGATGGTGCTATGCGATATATCCTCTCATTAACACAAAAATCAATGTTTATTGGAGGAAGTTCCTTGGGTACCCAATGTTTCTATAGATGTTGGTACCTCAAGGGCACCTCGATGTCGCCTTTCATCTCATCATCATAAGAACATGACCCCCCTTGAGCAAGGAAAAATTTCATGTGTTTATTGAATTTCCTTCTAGTCCTTTGACCTCTAGTTAATCTCCCTATTCTAGATAAACTGCATGTCTCACTTTCCTCTTCTATTCCTATATTTCCCTCACTCGAGGAAGACACTTCTGAAAAATACCTATTTGCTGGTACCTGCAAATGGGAGAGATCTTAGAAGACATCAATCTTACTATTGATAAGTGTATTAAATAGACTTTCTATAAGGTGTATTGACTTATACCTGTCGATCCATGAGACTGTGCGGGATGCTCTTGAAAGGGGTTCAATTTCTTGCAAATGTAATTCAATTATCGTGAGCATAATCACATCATAATCATAATCACATCCATCATAAGCATCACATAAAAATTAAAAACATTAAAACGTACACATTATAACACTTATAGCTTTTAAATAGATAATGAATAAACTATGTAACCATTTAAGACAAATATATTTCTATCAAGAAATGAATATTAAATACATTAAGGATTGATGGCATACCTTTAAATTTCATCATCATCATCCTCATCATCATCATCATCATCATCATCATCATCCTCGTCATCGTCGTCATCATCATCGTCCTCGTCGTCGTCGTCGTTGTCGTCATCATCAAAATCATCATCATCAACATCAACATCATCTTCATCATCATCATCAGTAGCAGCATCATCTTCTTCTTCTTCTTCATGAAAATTTGTCTCAGGAACATCATCGAATAATTGTTGATCGTGATCATCATCTACATCATCTTCTACTTCTTCGGTATCTTCTTCTTCCATCGCATTATACTTTATCGGCCTTCCTCTCGGTTCATGTCTAACAACAAATGACCAACCCGGTTTATGTGAAACCTCTGAGTAAAATACCTGTTCACATTGGCTTGGAAGAACATAGGGCTCATCCCCAACTGGCTCAAACGACCTTGTATTAACCATTGTAAATCCATTATCATGTTCAATAATAGTTCTATTAGGATCATTTGGATTAAGTCGTAGCCTGTACCATTTGACAACGAAGAGTACTAATTTGAAGGAACTAAAGTCGCACTCAAATATATCATCCAAAATGCCATAGTATTGATTTTTAGACTCTTGAGGATCTAAGTCATTTCTAGATGAAATATTAGTCACTTGAAAGACTGCAGTTATTCCAAAATCACAAGTTTTCTTCGTGTCATCCAACACTTTGACGCGAAATTTTTGACCATTACAGAACATACCCTTGTGGTGTTTAACCTGCAATAATATGTGAAACATGTCAAAATTATTATATCGTGAGTTGATAAACATACGGGTGATTAATAATTTTGTACGTACCTGGAAATCTCTTAAACCATATGCTAAATCTATTTCCCTTTGTGTAACATTAGAATCTCCATTACGATGAGCTTCTTTAACCAATGAAGATACACCTTCCCATGTTAATGTGTGACCAGAATGTTGACATCGTTCAATCCATACCGTCATCCAATCAAGATTGTTTGCAATATACAAATGTAGTGCATCCCACTCTCGAGCAACTGTACAAAAAAAAAATAGACGACTTACAACCGATTTATTTTGAAGATTAAGAAATAATTTATTACAATAACATCTTATAATTTATTACCTGTCACTTTCCTCAATCTACCTTTCCCCATCAAGTACTCCCCTTTGAATTTTTTAAAAGGGTCGAGATCCCAAATGCGATCTACATGGATATTTGAAGCAAACTTAGGAAGATATTCAGTAATGTACACCATAGTCTGGTATACCATGTATCCCTCTACCATAGAACCCTCAGGATGTGCTCTTTGTCGAACCAAAGCCTTCAAATATTTCAAGTGCCTCTCAACCATCCACATTGACCTAGTGTGTGCAGGTCCACACAATTCAATCTCCTCAACTTGGTGTATGAGGTAGTGTTCTTGTGCATTGAAAAAAGTTGGAGGTAGACACTTTTGCATTTCACACAATAAATGAGGAATTCTTCTCTTCCAATAGTTTATATCTTCTTTATGGATTTCTTTAGATGACAACCACCTACATTAAGAGATTCAAGTCACAAAAAATATATAAATACGAGACTTTACAAAATAATATACAATAGATTACATAGCAAGAAAAACAAATCGCGAATATAATAAATATATACAACAAATTGAACAGATATTACTGCTTACCTCATGTATTTTCCAAGATCATATATCACTTGTTTGATGTTATTGTTGAAGTGCTCTGGGAGAGATAGAGGTAGCACGTACTGCAGTAATTATAAACCAATCATTTCATTATTTTCTAATATAACATAATGAATAGTACACGTAGTTTATGAATATATTGTAAATACAGAAGAACATAACTTACCTTGATGAAAGTATGCCAATCATGCGTTTTGAGCCCTGGCCCAAATTCACTTTTCTTTGATATGAGATTGCTTATGTTCCCAGCAAATCCTGTGGGAAATCGAATTTTTCGTATGACTTCTTTTATGGCATCACTTTGCTGCTCCGTTAATAACCAAGGAAGGGCACTTATATTAATCTGATCTCTATTGCTATTTGAGTGAATGAAATTCTTCAGTGCATGATTGGATTCATGAATGTCATTACAAATTTTGACAATTTTTTCTTTGTCACGCCTTCCATCCAGTATTTTCCACAATGTCTCTGTTATATTCTTTCCAACATGCATAAGATCAAACAAATGCACAATTTGTAGGTCCTCGTAGTAGGGCAACCTACTAAATTGTCTGGGATAGATTTTTAGTCCCTTTGGAAGGTTGTCAGTAGTGCCTTGACGACCTTCATGATCATCAATTACATAATTAGTAAACAAAAATCACAATAGAAATATATAAATTACAAACATAAACCATTAAGTGGAACGACATTACCTCGACGATTAATTCTATTATATTCCAACTTCCATAGGCGAGGTGTCATTCTTCGTGGCTTTGATGTAGTCTCTTCTTTCCCATTGAAAAGATGTTTTTCCATACTTCGATACTTATGATTCCTGTGGAGGAAGTGTCTGTACTCATCAAACACATGCTTTCCTAAACTTTTTGAATGACGAGATTTCATCTTTGGACCACAAACTGGACATGCAAATTTTCCCTTTGTTTGAAGACCTACAAGATAATGATATAATTGGATTATTAAATATGTTGATTTTTATAATTAGAATTATCATGCGCAACTTGAATTCACTATAACATACCACAAAAATGTGTTAGCCCTGGGGCATCATGTATTGTCCATACAAGTATTGCATGGAATTGAAATTATCTTTGTCCTATTGGTCTAGACACGTCATACATAGTGACACCGTTCCATAACTCCACCAACTCGTCAATAAGAGGCTCAATATATACATTCATATCTTTAACTTGATATTTACCTACTTGAATGAACAGTAACATTACATAATTATTGTGACCATTTTACTGTAAGATTTGTAAGTACATGTAAATTAATAACTATCAAATGATAAAATACCTAAAACAATCATTGCCAACATAATGTGCTCCCTCTTTATTGACATCCACGGAGGAATGTTATTGTTGATAACAAAAACAGGCCACACCGAGCAAACAGATCTCATCTCTCCAAATGGATTGACACCATCCGCTGCCAATGAAAGCCTGAGATTACGAGGTTCTTCTTTGAAGTGTTGCCACTTTTCCTCTATGTGCATAAATGCCGAACCATCCGCAGGGATTCGAATAATGTCATCTCGACTTCTATTGCGTGCATGGTAATCCATAAATTGTGCCAAGCTAGTACACCTGAATAATTGTCGCATCCGTGGAATAATGGGGATGTAACGAAGAACCTTGTGAGGCACCTTTTTTGTTATTCGATCTGTTCGATATCTACTCGTATGACATACAGGGCATTGTGTTGCAAATTCATGTTCTTTATAATATATAATATGATCATTGGGACAAGCATGTATTGCTTGATACTCCATTCCAATATCTTTCATAATAGCAGATAATTCTCGATATGAGCGAGGTAGAATATTTGATGGTGGTAACAAAAACTCGCCTATCAATCTACAGCAAAAAATATAAGTTGTTAATATAAACAATATTAGTGGTACATTATTCACCCTTTGTTAACTATAAAGACATATATGACATACCTTAACATACGTGACATTGTTATGTTGGATAAACCATTCATAACCTTCAAGTTCAACAACAACAATACAGCAGAGAGAAGAGTTGTTTGGGAGTCTTTGTATAGGGGCTCGTATGCCTTCTCAAGTAGAGGTACATCAAGGCTATCATCATCATCATGATCAGATCCACTTGGACTAAATGTGTCATGGATCAATGTATTTATACCATCATCTTCAATTGTGTTTTCTGGCGCATGATCGTCATCTTCCATGGGATCATTATCTTCACCTTGGATATTCGCACCCCCATGTTCCTCCATATCATGTACTTCCCTGGGGAGATCAACCTATATAAAATTGATTAACATAAATAAACCATGATCTTCAACTCATCATCAAGTGATTTCATATGTATATAAATTGTTAAAATGATATAATGAACAACTTACCAGTGGATGATAGTCATGCCCCCCTTCAATGTGACCATTCTCCCTACAATGTCTCTTAACTGTTTTGATTAGCAATCTTCTACGGTTTAAGCCCTTACAAATTTTGCAGGGACAATAACATTTTCCATCACCTTTTCTTTTCAAGTTAGACCACAATCTAGCGATTGTCTCCCTATTTTGTTCTTCACTTATATTATCTGACATGATCGTTCTTCGCAGGAAGAAAAAATTGGGCTATGAAAACTTCGGTCTACAACTTTCAGTGACTAAGCAAAATTGTCAAAAGTACACAAAACATATAAGCTACAAGGCCTTCTTGCTTAGCTCTAGAAGCTCTCTAACAATCAAAACATATAAGCTACAAGGCCTAACAGCAATTTCAAAACATATAAGCTACAAGGCAAGACATATTACATGACATGGCAAAAGGATTAAAATATACATTAGATTAAAAAATATACAATTTTCAAACCTGAGCACGCGGCTATAACTCGTGCAATGGTCTTCTTGCTTAGCTTTAGAAGCTCTCTAGCAGTCAAAACATATAAGCTACAAGGCCTAATAGCAATTTCAAAACAAGGGTCATCAAAAGAACCAAAAACAATGTGTGCAAACAATACCTTGTGAAGTGGTATAGACAATTAGAAGATGCTACTATGTGCTAGGGAACTTCTTAGAACTGTTGGTATATTCTTACAACTTGTTACACCTGGGATATTCTTCTCTGTAGATGCTACTATGTGCCGTGGTCCAAACGGGCCCATAAATGTGGTTGAATAGCAATACATTCAAGTGGCTTACACAAGGGACAGTCACTGTGAGATATCCTCATGTGTGACTGTCCTTGTCACAAATGAGGACATCTCACAGTGACTGTCCCTTGTGTAATTGCCACTTGAATGAGGTCAGTCACTTTAAAGACAACATGATAATGTACACATACAATGAGTGTACATTATCATGTTGTCTTTACAGTGGCTTCCCTCATGTTGTATATTCTTCTCTGTAGATGCTACTACGTGCTAGGGAACTTCTTAGAACTGTTGGTATATTCTTACAACTTGTTACACCTGGGATATTCTTCTCTGTAGATGCTACTGTGTGTCGTGATCCAAACAGGCCCATAAATGTGGTTGAATAGCAATACATTCAAGTGGCAATTACACAAGGGACAGTCACTGTGAGATGTCCTCATGTGTGACTGTCCTTGTCACAAATGAGGACATCTCACAGTGACTGTCCCTTGTGTAATTAAGTATTGTGGGGAAGCATTCTAAATAACCAAAGCCGCTAACAATAAATTCAACACAGATATGTCCTCATTTCTGGGTATTTTAGCTCTCTAACAGCTGAATACCAGATTAAATAATAATGACAAAAGAAAAATAAACCCAACGTACTCAGAAATTGTAGCTGTGATTTTGCGGAGGGAATCTCTCTCGGCGCTGTTGAAAACACAAATGACAACCCGCTTGATTTCACGGAGGAATCTCTCTCGGTGCTGTTCAAAACACAAATGACAACCCGCTTTGTTCAAAACACAAATGATAACCCGCTTGATTTCGCGGAGGGAATCTCTCTCGGTGCTGTTGAAAACACAAATGACAACGTTCCTTTTTTTTTTGGCACTTATATCCCGACCAACATAAGGTCCATTTGTAATACAACATGATAATGTACACTTACAGTGAGTGTACATTATCATGTTGTCCTTAGAGTGACTATCCTCATTTGTTGAAGAAGAAAAGCATTAATGTGGCTGAATAGCAATACATTCAAGTGGCAATTACACAAGGGACAGTCACTATGAGATGTCCTCATTTGTGACTGTCCTTACAGTGAGTGTACATTATCATGGTGTCTTTAGAGTGACTGTCCTCATTTGTTGAAGAAGAAAAGCATTAATGTGGTTGAATAGCAATACATTCAAGTGGCAATTACACAAGGGACAATCACTGTGAGATGTCCTCATGTGTGACTGTCCTTGTCACAAATGAGGACATCTCACAATGACTGTCCCTTGTGTAATTCAAGTGGCAATTACACAAGGGACAGTCACTATGAGATGTCCTCATTTGTGACTGTCCTTACAATGAGTGTACATTATCATGTTGTCTTTAGAGTGACTGTCCTCATTTGTTGAAGAAGAAAAGCATTAATGTGGTTCAATAGCAATACATTCAAGTGGCAATTACACAAGGGACAATGTCATGAGCCGTGACATATTGAACTTAGTATAATAATAAAATGATTAGATGATATATAATAATCTATTATTAACGGTATATAACAATAATATATAATTATTATCAAAAGATAATAATAATATATAGTTAGCATAATAAGTAATATGTTAATTAAATAATATTAAAATATTAATAAATAATATAATTATGATTATAATTATAATATAAATTAATAATAAATAATTATTAATAAATTATATATATTATATTATAATAATATATTAAGTAATAATATTAAATCAATTATTGATATAATAATTTTAATATATAAATAATATTAATAAACCTCTCAATATAAAACAATATGTTATCACTATAATAATATTTATTATAATATTATTAATATTACTAACATCATTAATTATAATATTTAATAATAACAATAACATTAATAATAATAATAATAATAATAACGTTTAAAGCAATATCGAATATCTGTAATCGATATACATCTACATTAAACATCTGCATTATCTATCACGATGAGGAACGAAGAAGTGATACAACAATCACTAGTCATTACACATCGATACCATGAGAGGATGATTAATGAACCAAATACTATGAAGTCAAGATCAACATGATATGAATAAGGGATAGGTCGCTATGGGTTTCAGAAGATGTATTGATAAGCAAGAAGGATAACCATTCATATATTATAAATAATCATTAATTGCACAAGTTTAGACAATGACATATCCGATAAAGCAATATCAAACATGAAGACCCGCTAGCAAATATGCACCATCACTTCCTATGTTATCATGACAATAACATAAACTAGATTGAATTCTACTATCTATATCAATAGACACCACATAGGAGGATATCGACTAAAGGATTGAAAGATTATCGATTGTCTGAGATAAACCACATCTTGTAGAAACACAAAAGCATCAGTGATTATATCACAAGCTATTGATGAATGAGGCATCAGTCATGGATAATAAGTACAATGTATCCTTAAGTATTAACAGGAATGGAAGTCAATTTGAAGATCAAACTCCATTACCAGCAATCAACCAATAAATGGACAATTATCAGAAAATGATATCGACTTATATCAGAGTAGAAAGATTGGATATCATCATAACAATATGGGATAAGGCAAGAGTTAATATCGATTGACTAAATACTAATGATAGTTAGACCAAACTAATACAAACACAATGGATGTTAACTACTGGTTGCACTACCAATTAGGGAAGATTACCTTCATAAAAAGATTTGATATTGAGTCAATCTGGGAGTTATCTATGATCAGAAAATAATGAAATAATATTATGTGAACTGTCGGATTATGGAAAGGTGTGCTTAACAAAGGGACATGGAGGAAGAAACAAGACACGTCTCATTCATAGCATCTCTTCATTTGTTAAAGACAATATAAGAATGCATTCTCGTCAGTCACTCAAGGCATCATTAGAACTTTATTTACTTATCCATATTTGGATATACTCAATAGAGCATCTGCCTTTGGTAGTTTGGTTTCAAGTTTATCATTGCAGATCAGAGACAACACCATGATTGCACAGATAGAAAGGATAGTCAGAAATAGCATCAATATTTGAAGTTGCAAGCATATAATTCAGAATCTGAAATAGCAACATATCACTCATAGCGATATTACACATTTGCATAATTACATCATCATATCAGACACAGCAAATACATTGCTGTAAGCAATACTTATTGATTGTATATCGATATTGTTTATATCAGACATACCATCATTATACTATCACTATAAGTGATAGGAAACATCATATTCATAGCATATTTCATATCATTATATCCGACAGTGCTATTAAACATATTGGTATCAATATCATCTTGCACACATATTGTGATTGAATCTGAAATAGCGGTTGATATCTTAAGTAACCTCCATTACTTAGTTTAATTGTAAGTATCTGATAGAGTAAGTCTGAGAAGTGGAGTAATTGTTCCTGTTTTCCAAGTTAGCCAAAAAGGGGACATTACAGACAATCACGGTGAGATGTCCTCATGTGTGACTGTCCTTGTCACAAATGAGGACATCTCACAATGACTGTCCCTTGTGTAATTCAAGCGGCAATTACACAAGGGACAGTCACTGTGACATGTCCTCATTTGTGACTGTCCTTACAGTGAGTGTACATTATCATGTTGTCTTTAGAGTGACTGTCCTCATTTGTTGAAGAAGAAAAGCATTAATGTGGTTCAATAGCAATACATTCAAGTGACAATTACACAAGGGACAATCACTGTGAGATGTCCTCATGTGTGACTATCCTTGTCACAAATGAGGACATCTCACAATGACTGTCCCTTATGTAATTCAAGCGGAAATTACACAAGGGACAGTCACTGTGAGATGTCCTCATTTGTGACTGTCCTTACAGTGAGTGTACATTATTGTCTTTAGAGTGACTGTCCTCATTTGTTGAAGAAGAAAAGCATTAATGTGGTTCAATAGCAATACATTCAAGTGGCAATTACACAAGGGACAATCACTGTGAGATGTCCTCATGTGTGACTGTCCTTGTCACAAATGAGGACATCTCACAATGACTGTCCCTTGTGTAATTCAAGCAGCAATTACACAAGGGACAGTCACTGTGAGATGTCCTCATTTGTGACTATCCTTACAGTGAGTGTACATTATCATGTTGTCTTTAGAGTGACTGTCCTCATTTGTTGAAGAAGAAAAGCATTAATGTGGTTCAATAGCAATACATTCAAGCGGCAATTACACAAGGGACAGTCACTGTGAGATGTCCTCATTTGTGACTGTCCTTACAGTGAGTGTACATTATCATGTTGTCTTTAGAGTGACTGTCCTCATTTGTTGAAGAAGAAAAGCATTAATGTGGTTCAATAGCAATACATTCAAGTGGAAATTACACAAGGGACAATCGATCACTGTGAGATGTCCTCATGTGTGACCTTTGTGAAGGCAAGTGCCAATTTGTACCCAAGTTACCAATATTGTGGCAAAAGTGGGAATGAAGCATTTAGGGGTCAAATTGGGCAAAGAAGTGTAGAAGTGGCCTATGTGAGGTCTAAATAGCCTAACTAAGTCATGGTTAGGGTCTTATGGTGTTTGAACAATAAGTTTTGAACCAAAATCCCAAAGGTTGTAACAAGTTGTCAATGTTGTCATTCACAACATTGACAACATTTGTGCAAGGGAGCATTTTCGAGTAAGATGGTTATGTAACTATATGAAACCATTGAATTAGGCATCAGATCAACTATAAGAGGCCTCCATCGATCTGTGCAAAAGGTTGGGGGGAAAAACATTTGGAATTAAGAAGATTTGTAGAGTAACACGGTTTTAGTGAATTCTTGAGTTTTTTTGTTTCTTTGTTTTCAGTTGATTAATGGATTAGATAGCTCGCAGTGTCTATTGGAAAAGTTAGTACAAGTTGTTTTTTTATTCTGTGTTGTGTTTTTTTTGAGTTTTGAAGCATTCCAACTAGTTTGTTAATTCTTTTGTTAAGTACCCTATCATTGGTTTGAACCAGGCAGGTTGAACAAATGGAGTCTTAGCTCATCATTCCATTGTCAATTTTGTACGGGCTCTTGGAATGGGTGAGGAGACTCCATGTACTATATGTTTGGAAGGAGGGGCCCTGGGAAGCTCATTTTCTATGTTTGCAATGATGTCCTAGGTGAGTCAGTTGAGCACAGTTAGGGATGACAAATCATTACAAGAAGATTACAACAAGTTGAATGCATTGGTTGCTTCAACTAAAATCTCATGGAGAGGTAGACACACATCTAAAGAAGCCCCAAGTCAAATTAGAAGATTGGGTGAGTTTCTTTGGCTGCTAAGAAAACAAACTCTTAGTCAGACTGTCCAAGTTGTGTCAAAATACTTGTTTTCAGGCATGGCTGTAGCAGTTGGTGTACAAAAAATCTAGGAGGAGAAGACCTTAGATATCTTGGAGTTCTCAATAAAGGGCATCTGAATCCTAAGCCCTTTAGGTGGCTTAATATAAACAAAAAGGCTTGACAAAGGCCTAATTGCTAGCAGCCTATTTTTGGGTGCAATTGGCATGCATGGTTTGATGAACCGGATTGAAGTACTGATGAAAAGTATAGGTGAAGGAATAATATTGAAACCAATAGAGGTCCTAGTGGCTAGCCTCTCCATGGAGTAAAGTTCTAGTTGAATGTGTTTCAATTTGTGAAGACAAGACTAGGAGTGTCCTAGTAGCTAGATTGGTATTGAGCAGAGTTCGTTGTATTTCTTGTTGGTGTGCACTAGTTGAAGGAGTGGGATCTTGGGTAGAGATACCTAAAGAGTGTAGGGATAGTTAAGTACCCTATCAAGTCAAAACATTGGCCTAAAGAGACCCTAGTGAAGGATAGGGAGTGAGCAAGACAAAGTGTTACATCAATTAACAAGATCATTTTTTGGTAATTGTGTACATTATCATGTTGTCTTTACAGTGACTGTCCTCATTTGTTGAAGAAGAAAAGCATTAATGTGGTTCAATAGCAATACATTCAAGTGGAAATTACACAAGGGAATATCACTATGAGATGTCCTAAGTGTGACTGTCCTTGTCACAAATGAGGACATCTCACAGTGACTGTCCCTTGTGTAATTGCCACTTGAATGAGGACAGTCACTGTAAAGACAACATGATAATGTACACAAGTACCGTGAAGGTAGTCGCAAGTTAGGGCTGTTTCATTGCATACCCGAAACAATGAAGACATTACAGTCCACAAAATGTTTGTGCTTGAAAGATGAACAAATAAAATTAAACTTCTAAATAACCAAAGCCGCTAACAATAAATTCAACACAGATATGTCCTCATTTCTGGGTATTTTAGCTCTCTAACAGCTGAATACCAGATTACATAATAATGACAAAAGAAAAATAAACCCAACGTACTCAGAAATTGTAGCTGTGATTTCGCGGAGGGAATCTCTCTCGGTGCTGTTGAAAACACAAATGACAACGTTCTTGTTTTTTTTGCCCTTATATCCCGATGTGATTTCGCGGAGGGTTACGGTGCTGTTGAAAACACAAATGACAACGTTCCTTTTTTTTTTTGCCCTTATATCCCAACAACATCGCAATTGCAAGTCAGGGCTGTTTCACTACATACCCGAAACAATGAAGACGTTACGGTCCACAAAATGTTTGTGCTTGAAAGATGAACAAATAAAATTAAACTTCTAAATAACCAAAGCCGCTAACAATAAATTCAACATAGATATGTCCTCATTTCTGGGTATTTTAGCTCTCTAACAGCTGAATACCAGATTACATAATAATGACAAAAGAAAAATAAACCCAACGTACTCAGAAATTGTAGCTGTGATTTCGCGGAGGGAATCTCTCTCGGCGCTGTTGAAAACACAAATGACAACGTTCTTGTTTTTTTTGCCCTTATATCCCGATGTGATTTCGCGGAGGGTTACGGCGCTGTTGAAAACACAAATGACAACGTTCTTATTTTGTTTGCTGTTATATCATGATGTGATTTCGCAGAGGGTTACGGCGCTGTTCAAAACACACATGACAACGTTCCTTTTAAATTTTGCGCTTATATCCCGACAACGTCGCAATTGCGACAGTTACAAATGTATTGTCGTTGCAAATTGCGACAGTGTCGGGCTATATTTGAAAAAAAAAGAGCAAAACCACATGACATTTGCCTGCCGTCGCAAATGGCCGTCGCAATGTCACCCCAAATGTATTAGTGATAAATGTTTCCTCTTTCTGATAATCATCCCTATCCTTGGTGGTATGATGGATCCAAAATCTATTAAAGTACCACCATGTGCATGTCCATGCCATAAAATGTTGTGTGCATCTTTGGCATCTTGTCCAAGACCGTAGATAGGAGCATCATTAAGGTGAATGAAATGAAACCGAGAGAAAATAAATTTATGGATAATAAGACTAGTGTATTGCATGTCTATAAAAATCCTTTTCTACCTCATTCATCTAATTTCATCACAACATATTTATCATCTCCTCCTTCATTTAATGATAGCCCCGACATTAATATGGTGACTTTCACTCTAATTTCCCTTCCATCCTAAAGGGTACCTAAAACAATGATCACATTCACCCCTCTAAATGATCCCTATAACAAAGAGCCTTCTCCCCTCTACATCTTGAATTTGATCAATGGAATCTCTATTAGAGGCATCATGGTTGATCCCACTTGTTGATTAGGCACCATTATAGAGGAAGTCATTTTCATCAATGATCTAAATTGGGGAAAATATGAAAATATCTCTAGTAGCATCACAACATGTGATGAACTGAATTTCCCTTTCCCCTTTGGAGTATACCACTTTGATAGTCTAGGTAGAACCAAAGAGGGTTTTCAACATTTGTGATAATTCTTGAATCAAACCTCTTCAGGGTCAAATTAGGTATCTCCTCTAGGGTTTGCTTCTATGGAATTCATCCTGACAATTATTCATAAATGCTTGAAGTTTCCTTATGTGGGGATAATTCATACTATCTAGGACAGCAGATATCATCCCATGGGGAATTATCCCTTAATAATTTCAGGCCTACTCTAATAGGGCCCTTACATCCATGAAAATATGTCATATTTATTTCATATTAGGTATATAAGGATGGGGAAATGAAGTTAAGATCTGTAGAATATTCTCTTTCTCAGCATGTTCATGAGGTTTAGCGCGGTTCACATTTTGTACCTTCCTCATGAAGGTCTCAAGGAAAGCATGTGCCCCATGAGAATCCTCCTTTCCTTGAACCACATGACCTCTAGCAGTGTCTTTAGTTTCAAGATCCACATAAAATATAGATAAAAGAAAGGAACCCATGATTCTGAAGCTCAAGGTGTGTTCTCCTCCTCCCATTTCCATCATTCTAGACATACCTCACCCTATCATCTAAGGTTAGGGTAAGATGCCTCACAAGATTACATATCCTCCTATGGCACCTACTCCTCAACCTTTGATAGTAGAGTCTCTTCTTGCAACTACCCACAAGGAAAAAATAGGAAGGTTTCCTATGACTGAGTTGCTAGTGCCTCTATCAACTCTTCCTTGTATTCCATTGGTAGGGCCTTTTCCTGTGTTAGTGATGATATTGATTGTTAATATGATTTAGAACAATAGAGAGGGGGGGTGAATCAGTTGTTCTCAAGTCTAGATGTATAAAAAAAACTTTAAAACTCTTCAATAAATTAGATCTAATAACCAATAGCTACTCGGTCATTATTGATTGCATAACATAAACATATAATAATGCAGTCCACTTATCCAATAGCATCTAACTTGTAAAACATAGAAATTTTCAAACCACAACATTCACACAAGTATCAACACCAAGATTTATAGTGGAAACCCAATTTGGGAAAAACCACTTTGTAACATGTTACTATTATGTTCACTCTTCTAAAGTAAGCTTGGTGAAAAGCCAACCCCTTCAAAGGTTACAAACACACTGTCAGGTGTTACCCGGTTAAAAGATTTAAACCACTCTGTTAAAAGTGTGCCTTGTTATAGGACTTACATACACTCCATTAGAATGCAACCTTGTTCAAAGGATTTATACCTATGACTATTAGGTCAAACTTTGTTGAAAGGATTTTGACTGTTACAATGGTTAGAAAGTAGTAGTAATATTGATCTGGAAAACATACAACTCACTTTGCAAATATCAGGTCCAATTCCATACACATATGTTGGCTTATTGACTATGAACCTTTACCATCCCCATCACTGATCTACTCGAAACTCTCTTCAAGAAATCAAAACACTTCTCCTTCAACCTTCTTTGCTTAGATAGTCAATAACATCAACAACACTTCTAGCATCCTCTCTCTTTCAACCTCTAGCTTAGGTTTCCTTAATACTTCCTCCATTAGGTCAATGCATCTTTTGCTGCTTAATCCCCTTCGTAGATCTTAGGGTTAGGTTAGATTCATCGAATCTATCCTACTTTATGTTCTTCGGCTATCCTTATAGAAATATCTCAAATATCTCAATAGATTTACAATAAAATTTTTTACAGTGCATTAAATGTGTTCATACAATCAATAAATAAAGTCAACACATTTTACATAATCCAAGAATTCAACGATGTCAGCTGGAAATCTGAATTCTTCCTCAAATGCAAAATACTGACGCTTGGTCAATACTATGTTCAACTTCTTAGTCTTCACTAGAAAGCTTGGTCACCTCAAAAATTGTTTCCTCGACAATTAACTGGTGTTCGATCAACACTGAGTTTACTCGTCATATACTAGCTCGGTCGACACTAAAACACTCAGCTTAAACCAAATTTCTTCACTTAAGCTTACCAGTTTAGTCTTCATTCTTACTTAGATAAACAATACATTATCTTATCATTGTGCCACATAATCAAGTACTCATTGAAGTATCAAGATAACTCAACCTTTCCTTAGGTGCTATTGTTACCAACATTGCCTTTCCCCTTAGCAACACTCAAATAGATATAGTACTTTCTTAAATAGCAACAGTCTTACCAGTTAAGGTTTGACATCAATGATAATACAATAATTGCTTCAATTGCAGTTTCCAACTATCTCCCTCTTTGGCATTGATGGAAACACCATATGAATATCACATGAATTACCAACCAATCCAAAAATTATCTATCCATCAAAAATATTTATAATATCCTTAGATTCATTCTGATACAAAATTAGCCATGCTTGTATGACCGTTCACTAAATCTCTCCCTCTGTCTTGATCTTCTCATTCTGTGTATTCATCTGTGATCATCTCCCTCTTTGACAAAAATGCCAAAGCAACAACTAAAACATACATCCTGCAGATGTAGATATCATCTTTTCAATTCAGTAATAGTATTTCTCCCTCTGTCATCTTTTCTTATGACCGATTCTTGGCTTTGATGTGCTTTTCACAACTCTAGGCTGCTCCTAAAGTGTGACCTATTTCTGCATCAACTTGTTAGATACTCTTTGCAACACATTTGATGTAGTGCTCCTAGCTTGACTAGGCAGCCTTAGTTAGGGGAAGGACCCCTAATTGAATTCTCAGGTATTCATGAGCTTCTTTAGGTAAAGCCTTAGTGAATATGTCTACTAGTTGTTCCTTTGTATTCACGTATTCCATTCAGACCTTTTTATCTTGTACTAGTTCTCTTAAGTAATGATACTTGATGGCAATGTGTTTTGTCTTTGTGTGCATCACTAGATTCTTAAAGATGTTGATAGCACTTGTGTTATCACAGAAAATGACAACTGGCTCAATGATTTCTTCTTTCATGCCTATCAATAATTTCTTTATCCATATCAAGTTTGAACAATTCATAGCTACATCCACATACTCCGCTTCAGCAGTTGATTGGGAAATGCAATTTTGTTTCTTGCTTATCCAGGAAACTAATCTCTATCCAAGAAAGAAAGCTCCACCACTAGTACTCTTTCTGTCATCTACATTTCCTACCCAATCAACATCTATATACACTTTCAGTTCAAACTTCTCATGCTTCTTATAGTACAATCCATAGTCAACAATCCCTTTCAAATATCTCATTATTCTTTTGACAACCATCATGTCAGTTTCCTTAGGATTGGTAGAGAATCTTGCCACAATCCCAACAGCTAATGCAATATCTGGTTTGTTATGTACAACATACAGTAGCTTTCTAATCATAGATCTATACAAAGTTTGGTTAACTTCTACAACATCATCATTTTTAGACAACTTTTGTCGAGTAGCCATGGGAGTACTTACTAGCCTTGAATCTTCTATACCAAAGGTTTTCAATATCTCATGAATATATTTAGACTGGGTGATGAAAATTCCTTTCTCCATCTGATATACTTGTAAACCAACAAAAAATTTGATCTCCCCAAACATACTCATTTCAAATTCAATTTGCATTTCATTTGAAAATTTCTTACACAAGGCATCTTGTCCACCAAATATAATATCATCTACAAAGAACTTAGCTAACAAGATTCCTTTACCTTCTTCATCTTTTATGTATAAATTTCTTATGTCATTTATCCTTCAGAATCCAATCTGTATTAGGCAGTTGTGCAGTCTCTCATACTATTCTTTGGGAGCTTGCTTCAGTCCATACAACGCTTTATTCAGTTTGCAAATCATGTGTCTTTTGTTTGGATCAATAAATCCTTGTGGTTTTCAATATACAATTTTTCTTTTAATATACCATTTAAAAATTCAGACTTAACATCCATTTGGTATACCTTGAAATCTTTATAGGCAGCATATGCAAGTAGAGTTCTTTCTCCTTCTGGCAATCTCGCTATAGGGGAAAATGTCTCCCCATAATCTATTCCTTCTTCTTGTGCGTAGCCTTTCCATACTAGCCTAGCTTTGTTTCTTGTTATTTGACCATGCTCATTTAGCTTGTTATGAAATACCCACTTTGTCCCAATGGCATTCTTATTTTCTGGTCTCAACACCAGAGTCCAGGTATCATTCTTCTCTATTTGGTCTATCTCTTCATTCATTTCTTCTATCCAGTCTTCATTTTCTAATGTCTCCTTTGTTGTCTTATGCTCAAATTCACATAGTAAACATGTTGGATCTCTTGCCTTGCTTCTGGTCAGAATTCCAATATCTTTATCTCCTGCATTTTCTTAAAATGGAAGCACTTCCATGGTAAGAGCATTTAGCCCTCTGAGTAAGTGATTTGGGGTCATGTCGAACACCTTGAATGGATATTCGACTTGGATCTAGCTTTTCCCCCTGTTCTACCCCATTTTCCACTTCTTCCTAGCATTTTCCTAGCATTCTGGACCATGAACCTGAGGTTTTTGACTCTAAGGTCAAAGTCAACCTTATGGGTTCAAAATTGACCTCAATCTTGACTAGGTCAACCTCGACCCTGACTTAGTCAGTTTCGAGCTCGATCTTGACCCTAGGTTCCAGGATCTTTAGGGTTTGCTTCTGGTTTCGAGATTTCATCAAAATCTTGCATTTTCCCTCTTCGGGGCCACTATTTCTCGGATTAAGTGTCAAATTCTCAAATTAATATTTGAGGTGGACCTTTCTTGATATTTGTATAGGATTTCTAATTTATTATTGGAGATTAGCCTTTCTCAAGTTTTGTGCCTAATACTCAAATTAACTTTGGGGTTGGCCTTACCTCGAATTTTGTAACAAGGCTCTTAAATAATTATTTTATTTCTATATTAATGGTGGTCCCCTCCTAGAGTTTTGTGTCAGGACTTTAATTTAATTTCCTCTCCATGTGCACCTCTCTAGAGTTTTGTGCCATGGGCCCTTAATTATTGTTTTCTATGAGGCCCCTCTTGTGCCCTAGATCACTATAAAAGGGAGCCTTCCTCTCTTATTATTCACATCTCATCCAAGAAATCTCTCAAGCTCTCAAGTGCAAGCAAGCAAGAAGATCAAGCATTCAAGCCTTCAAGCATTCAAGCATCCAATTCATCAAGGAGATCCATTAGAAGCCATTGAAGGATTCAAGCTCTATGGAGCTCTCTTGTTGAAGATTCCTCTATTTCTATTCAAGCCTCTCTCAAATTCAAGATCCATTCAAGATTGGTGTTGAAGATCTAAAGACAATTGATTGGAGACATCCTACATTTGATTCTACATTCATCCATTCTTGTGGATTCAAGGATTCGAATCCTCCACAAGGGTTTCAACTCAAGCAAGGTGAATTGTTTCATTTACTTTTTTTTATTCCAACAATTTCAATTCAATTTCAAGGTTAATTTCTAAATTGAATTTTGACTAAGGCAAACCCCTTCCCCCAACAAATAAAACCATTTTTCTTGTAGGTATAGGTGCAGAATTTCAGATCTGAGAGTAGATTTGGATACCCTTTTCGGTGAACTTTCAGGATTTGCAAACAAAATTTGAATCAAACTTCAAATAAAGAATGCATTATTTGACCTTTTATGAGGGTCAAATCTCTAGTTGGGTACAACCTTGATCCTAACCTAGTCAGGTACAACTTCGATTTGGACCTGATTCAATCTTGGAAAAAGATTTCTGGGTTTTGTAGTTCTCACAATTTCAGTTTGAGATTGCAAAAATCAATAGTTTTTGAGATCGTTTGATAGGGGTTTTAGCCGATTCATTTTTGGAGGTAAGTACCTTTATTTCTTAATTTCAATATTAATCATCTACATTTACTTTCTATATCAATACAATTTCATGTAAGTGTAAAATATTAGCTTTGGGGTCTCTTTTATGTACAAGCCATTGCCCTAGGACCCCATACACTATTTTATCCTTTACATTTTGGTGAACCCGACACACTTACCCCTTTATTTTGTTGATTTAGATGCTCTATTGTATTAGATCTCCTTTCTATTATCTTGTGTGTTCACCCATTACATTTTGGTGAACCTGACATACTTACTCTCTTTCTTTTTGGTGTTAGATCATTTGTTTTCTTTCCTTAAAATTAGATTTCTTTTATGCTCTTGCATTTACATTTCAAAAACACAAAAAAATTGCAAAATTTCTACAAAAATACTAAAACATTTACATTGCTTTGTGGAATTAGATGCCCTATTGTGTTTTATTTTCATTTGAATGCATTTGGATATATCTAGATCTATTTATTATCATGTTGCATAAGTTGTTTCAAATGTTGCATGGTGTTACACCTAGAAAGACTTCATTTATTACATGTGATCTTTGTCATATTTCTCTTTATGGAGAGGACTTGGGGATTGATGTTAATTCTTCTCCTAATAGATGTCCTTCTTCCCCCTCTAGGGATCAAGCTTTAGAGAATTATGGCAACCCTACAATGTGCTTTATTGGTAGGGATGATAATCATCCTATTTGGGATGAACGTTTGGTTTTGGATGTTGATTACTCTCTTCCTCATGAAACCATTGTGGATGATCCCTTGGATAACGACATTGATTTATCCTCTCATCATGAAGAAGCTTTGATACAAGAGGGTGATTTCTTAATAGATGACATATTGATACATGATGATAACTCTTTTTCTAAAACACACTCCCCTTGTGCAAACATTTTAGTGAAAGAAGATGATATCATAGATCCTCTACCTCCATTTGAGATTCCTTCTAGTGATGAGGCATTAATGGAGAATGATATGAATTGCCTTAATGCTCACCCTGTTAGTGATGATCCTATAGAGAATCAAGATCTTACCTCATCTCCTCCTAGGATGTCCTCTTTTCTTCCTTCAAATGAATCTATTTGTAGTGTTGAGACAACTAATATGGTTTATCCTAAACCCTTGTTGACTGTCAAAGGTTGTCCTTGCATTACTATCAAAGGTAAACCTATGGGATCCTTCAATGATCAAGATTCGATAGCTTACACATATCATACAAGGAATAATCCTCAACCTATTCCAGTGGTTTCTACTTCATTACCACCTTCTCAACGTAATCTTCCTCCTCCACCACATCTTCCTAGCAAGGAGTATGATTTGATAGCTCAATTGCAAAATACTCCTGCCAAGATTTCTTTATGGGAGCTTCTTCAAACTTCACGTACCTACTAGGAAGCCTTGAAAAAAGATCTAGCAACTCTTCCTACTCCACCTCCTAATCAAGAGAACATCAATAACTTCTTATAATGCATGCATGCTACCCTTGTCCTCCTAACATTGTATTTACTCAAAAGGATTTACCTTCTAAAGAAGTTCAAAATCAATATGATGCTCTTATGGTTGTTGTTTCTATCAATAAAAGTATCATTCATAGGACCTTGATTGATAACGGATTTGGGCTTAATGTTTGTAGCATGGACATGCTAAAAGTGATTAATGTCAATCTTTCAACTATTCAACCTAACAATGTTCCTATACGTGGCTTTGATAACATTGCTAAGAACACTTTAGGCATCATTAACTTACCTATCAAAGTAGGACTAGTCATCCTAAATACACAGGTATTCATGTTATAACTGGACCTCTCAATTATAATCTTCTTTTGGGTAGACCTTGGTTGCATGAGATGCATGTTGCTCCTTCCACCCTTCATCATAAAGTCAAGTTTATATATAACAACATGATGTATACACTTCATGTAGATGATGCCCCTAATCCTTGTCTTAATATTCAAAACCAAACTACTCCTATTCCTAATAGCAATCCTTCTTCCTCTAATGCTCTTCCTAGCGATGATTGGGGAACCTTGGATTTTACTCCTACCTTTATGGGAGAATATAAGATTAATGATCTTGATTTTATGAAGAAACAAAGAGAGTTTGAACAACAAGTTTTTACATCTAAAACCCTTTGTAATAACTTTGTGCTGCTTCTACCCATAATGAATCTATCAAATCTACTAAGGATGGTATATTAATTACTGAAGTTCCATTGTCTTCTTCTAATATGGCTTCTCATTATGGACCTGGTTATCACTTCCTAGTTAAACAAGGATTTAATGCTCAAGGATGTGGTAAGCATAAATAGGGAATTCAAATGCTCTTACGCACTGGGGGGCATGAGCATTCTTATGAATTGGGATTTAGTGCTCAGCAACAAATCAATGTTAACAACATCTCAAATAACACTTTAAAACATGATGAACCTGGGAAGGAATTTGACCAAGAAGTTCTTTTGCCAAAACTCCTTCGTGCTAAAATGATTACTAGACCTAAATGCAAAAAGAAACGTAGTCCATACTTGAAGACTCTTCCTTTTTGGTTATATCATAGATTTCATGATCACTCTACTAATGAATGTCAAGCTTTACATTATAAAATTAGGCAGCTCATTGATAGTAAGGTTATTTATATATCATGTGGCAATGAGTTGTATTTCAATCTTATTTTGTCTAAATAACATTTATGTTCCTATTATGGAGCTCCACATTATATAAACAATGTTAGCCTAATTCTTGGGGGCTCATTGTCTTGCATAGTGTTGAGAGTGATATAATAGGTCCCTTTCCATCCTTGTTCATACACTTGGGGGGCAAGGATGTCATCTCCTTCTTTTTTGTCTTTTCGGGATTCACCTCTTTCCTTGGTTAAGCAGTATCTATCTATTATGTGATATCCAATCATACATGAAAATTTTGGTTTGCATTGAGGATTTTTGTCCTTTATCACAACCTATTTCATTGTTTGACATTGAGTTTCCATGGTTGATATATCTCTCACCTTGGAAACTGAACAGTGTGCTATCCCTCATAAGGGTTACTTTTTCACTTCTTGTATGATATCTCTTTACATTCATCCCTTCCATGGCCTCATAGGAGCTGTGACCTTCTTGGCTTGGACTGGGTTTTTTCTATGGATATTGTCTTGATGTTGAAAAAGGCTTTATCCTTGTTCTTTTCTTTCCTTAATATGTCAAAATAGTATGTTTTTTCCATATTGAGGAGGGGGGCATCTATACAACCTCCCTTGCTCTATATTATGTATTTTTGTTCTAACCTTTTATTTTGTAGCATGCTAAATCTCAAAAGGTAATGCACATAAGTTGCTAAATCCTGAAGGGACACACATTTCCAATTTCAAATATGCTAAATCTTTTGATGGTAATGCACATAAGTTGCTAAATCCTGAGAAGACACACATTTTTCAAATTTTTCAATATGCTAAAGCTTGGAAGGTAACACACATAAGTTTCTAAATCCTGAAAAGACATGCACCTATATTCTAAATCTTCCAAGGGTAATGCACATAAGTTGCTAAATCCTAAGGAGACATGCATTTTGTATTCCATGGTGATACAAGAAGGTGGATCCATGGGTACTTTATAAAAGTCATCAAAAGATGCACTACATGCATGCACAAAGCCACTAGAAGGCACACAACATTATGGGGTGACTACATTATTGGGTGACTATCAAGTGTTTTCTTGGTGGGCCATCCTATCCTTTGTTGTTCATAGTGAGATATAAATGTCTTACTGGGCGAGCTAGCTACTCCTCCCTCTCCTTTTCTCTCTTCTTCTAGTGATGTCTCTCTTATTGCAATCTTGGAGTTGACAAAGACTCGAGTCTCTGGGGGCTTGAGGATTCCTTTGTCCCTTTGATTTCAGTAAGATTATCTTTTTCTTTATGATCTCCTTTACCAAGAGTTTGCATCGAGTCCATACTCTTGCTAAAGTGGGGGCTTAATGTATCATCTTAAAATGGAAGCACTTCCATGGTAAGAGCATTTAGCCCTCCGAGTAAGTGGTTTGGGGTCATGTCAAATGCCTTGAATGGATATTCAACTTGGATTTGGCTTTTCCCCCTATTCTACTCCATTTTCCACTTCTTCCTAGCATTTTCCTAGCATTTTGGACCATGAACCTAAGGTTTTTGACCCTAAGGTCAAAGTCGACCTTATGGGGTAAAAGTCAACCTCGATCCTGACTAGTTCAAGATCGACCTCAACCTTGACCTAGTTAGGTTTGAGCTCGATCTTGACCCTAGGTTCTAGGATCTTTAGGGTTTGCTTTCGGTTTCGGGATTTCATCAAAATCTTGCATTTTCCCTCTTCGAGGCCACTATTTCTCGGATTAAGTGTCAAATTCTCAAATTAATATTTGAGGTGGACCTTTCTTGATATTTTTATAGGATTCCTAATTTATTATTGGAGATTAGCCCTTCTTGAGTTTTGTGCCTAATACTCAAATTAACTTTGGGGTTGGCCTTACCTTGAATTTTGTAACAGGGCTCTTAAATAATTATTTTATTTCTATATTAAGGGTGGTCCCCTCCTAGATTTTGTGTCAAGACTTTAATTTAATTTCCTCTCCATGTGCACCTCTCTAGAGTTTTGTGCCATGGGCCCTTAATTATTGTTTTCTACAAGGCCCCTCTTGTGCCCTAGATCACTATAAAAGGGAGCCTTCCTCTTTCATTATTCACATCTCATCCAAGCAATCTCTCAAGCTCTCAAGTGCAAGCAAGCAAGAAGATCTAACATTCAAGCCTTCAAGCATTCAAGCATCCAATTCATCAAGGAGATCCATTAGAAGCCAATGAAGGATTCAAGCTCTATGGAGCTCTCTTGTTGAAGATTCCTCTATTTCCATTCAAGCCTCTTCCAAATTCAAGATCCATTCAAGATTGGTGTTGAAGATCTAAATACAATTGATTGGAGACATCCTACATTTGATTCTACATTCATCCATTCTTGTTAATTCAAGGATTTGAATCCTCCACAAGGGTTTCAACTCAAGCATGGTGAATTGTTTCATTTACTTTGTTTATTCTAGCAATTTCAATTCAATTTCAAGGTTAATTCCTAAATTGGGGTTTGACTAAGGTAAACCCCTTCCCCCCAACAAACAAAGCCATTTTTCTTATAGGTACAGGTGTGAAATTTTAGATCTGAGAGTAGATTTGGATACCCTTTTCAGCGAACTTCCAGGATTTGTGAACAGAATTTGAATTGGACTTCAAATAAAGAATGTAGTATTTGACCTTTTATGAGGGTCAAACCTGACCTAAATCCTAACCTAGTCAGGTACAACCTTGATCCTAACCTGGTCAGGTACAACCCTTATCCTGACCTAGTCAAGTACAACCTTGATCCTGACCTGGTCAGGTACAACCTCAATTTTGACCTGATTCGATCTTGAAAAAAGATTTCTGGGTTTTGTAGATCTCGCAGTTTCAATTATATAATGAGAAAATCAACATTTTTTGAGATCGTTTGATAGGGTTTTCAGTAGATTCTTTTTTAGAGGTAAGTACCTTTATTTCTTAATTTCAATATTAATCATCTACATTTACTTTCTATATCAATACAATTTCATGTAAGTGTAAAATATTAGCTTTGGGGTCTCTTTTATGTGCAAGCCATTGCCCTAGGACCCCGTACACTATTTTATCCTTTACATCTCCAATAATTTGTTCAGGCTTGTGATGTCTCCTTACATATTGTGCTAGAATAGGTTTTGCTCTCCTTTCATTTTTCTCATCAGGTTCACCAACAAGATTGTCAGCTTCAGCTTCTGAGTGCTCGACAACCTCTCCTTGATACTTGACAGCTCCTTCCTGTTGCTTGACATGTTCTTCTTCTCTCTCGGCATTGTTTTCCTGATGCTCGACATTGCTTACCCAAGACTTAGCATCAGGTGCAAGTCTGTCACTTGGCTCTCCTTCTTCTATATACACAAAAGATCTATAATCTTCTGGTTCTCTTTTACTGTCAGCTTCATTTTTCTCTGCATACTCATCAACTTTGACATTCACACTTTCCACAATTTTGTTAGTGTTAGAGTTCAAACACTTATAAGCTTTACTTTTTGTGGAATAGCCTAGGAATATACCCTCATCGGTTTTAGCATCAAATTTTCCATTCCTACTATCCTTTAATATGTAGCATTTACTACCAAAAATTTTAAAGTACTTTACATTAGGTGCATACCCATGCCACAACTCATAAGGTGTCAAATTTTTACCTTTTTTTAATCTTTACTCGATTAAGAGTATAAATAGCTATACTTATAGCTTCTTTCCAATACTTTTGTGCAACAGTATTTTCAATCATTAATGTCCTTGCACAATCCAAGATAGATCTGTTCCTTCTCTCTGCTATATCATTCTGTGGAGGAATTCTAGGTGCAGACATCTATGTTTTGATCCCTCTATCATTGCAAAATAGATTAAATTCATTTGATATAAATTCTCCACCTCGGTCAGATCTCAGATACTTTAGGTTCCTACCTATCTCCTTTTCAGCCTTAGCCACATGCCACTTAAAAAATTGAAAAGCATCATATTTTTGTTTTAAGAACATTACATGCATCATTCTGGTATAATCATCAACAAACATGATAAAATATCTAGCACTACAGTAGCCTTGTACACCCATCGGTCCAAAAAGGTCAGTATGAACCAAATCTAAGGTATTCTTAAAAGTAAAATTTTTGCTCTTGAAACTAGACTTTGTCATCTTACTCAACTGACATTCTTTGCACAATACATTCTCAGGTTTCTTCAATCTAGGTAGACCTCTCACTTTCTTTTTCTTACTAATTTCTACCAGATTATCAAAGTTAACATGACATAGCCACTTATGCCATAGCCAAATATCATCAAGTTGTGCAATCATACATGTTTCTTCAGATAGGTCTAGATAGAACAAATTACCTCTTGTTTGTTCTCCACTTCCAATCAGTTCACCAGTGGCATTAAATATTTTGGCCTTTCTGTGATGAAATTCCACTCAGTAGCTAGTGCTATTAAGCTGTGCAACACTCAGCAAATTATAGTTAATACCCTCAACCCAATAAGCATTTTCACTAGTGATCTTATTAGTCAACTTAATCAATCCTTTTCCTCTAACAGGACATGGTGCATCATTACCAAATTTCACACTCCTACCTTTATAATTATCTAAGGTGTCAAACTTACTCTTGTCTCCAGTCATATGATATGAGCAACCACTGTCAATAATCCATTTATCATTTTTGTTCACATAAGATATCAATGCAGTTTTTTCATCCTCAACAGATTCATCTTTCAATGCAACATAGACAACCTCAATTTCAAAATCATCACTATTAGTGTCAATCTCTTCTTCGGCAATATAGCAGGATTTCTTACCTTTTCCTTGGTAGTCCTTGTATCTTGGGTGACCTCTATCTTCTCTTTTGTCTTTATGCTTGATGTCTCTTTCTTCATCCTTATCATCCTTGTCAGGACATCTAGCAGCTATATGACCAACTTTATTAAATGAAAAACATATAATAGGGAGTTTACCTTTGTACCTTCCTTTTCCCCTTTTCAGTCTTCTAGCCATAAAAGCTTCTAGATCCTCAAGTTCTTCCTCAGATGTGTCACTGTCACTTTCACTTTCACTTATGCATCTTTCTTTTTCCTTCTTTGATTTACTCAGAACCATTTGCGACTTAAAAGCAGATTCAATATTTCTAATAGTGAAGTTATCATAGTTAGAAAACTCAAAAGTAGTAAGCTTACCAACCAAACTTTCCAAAGTAAGAGCATTTGTTGGGTTACATCTAGATTCTTGAATTGTATAAATTTTGATGGCATAGATAGGATGCAGAGTTCTCAATACTTTTCCTATTATAGTCTCATCATCAATGGATCCATTTGCTCCTCTAATAGCATTTACAACTTCTTTTATTCTACCACAATATTGTGCAATATTCTCACCTTCTTGCATTCTCATTTCATCAAATTTACATCTTAGGCTCTCGACTTTTTCTCTTAACACATTTATGTCACCACCATAAATATTTGCAAGGGTGTCCCATATTTTCTTTGCATTATTATTGTCTTTGATGTCTTCAAATTCTGGATAACTTAGGGTAGACGCAATCTCCAACATTGCTTGGTTGTGCTCTTGTTTAGCTTTCATTTCCTAGACAATCAAAGGTACAATAGGTGTGACATAGTCATGCTCAACTTAATACTTTGCAGAATCACCAATACCAGCCAAATGTAGCTTCATCAAGCTTTTCCATGTAGGGAAGTTCTCCTTATTCAACTTTGGTACCTCCTTCTTATACATCCTGATCATTTGCTTCAAGTACCTTCAAACTTGTTCTTTGTAAGCATCAAAAGTTCTGATACCAATTGTTAATATGATTTAAAACAATAGAGAGGGGGGGTGAATCAGTTGTTCTCAGGTCTAGATGTATAAAACAAACTTTAAAACTCTTCAACAAATCAAATCTAATAACCAACAGCTACTCGGTCATTACTGATTGCATAACAAAAACATATAATAGTGCAGTCCACTTATCCAATAGCATCTAACTTGTAAAACACAGAAATGTTCAAACCAAAACATTCACACAAGTATCAACACTAGGATTTATAGTGGAAACCCAATTTGGGAAAAACCACTTTGTAACATGTTACTATTATGTTCACTCTTCTGAAGTGAGCTCGGTGAAAAGCAAACCCTGTCAAAGGTTACAAATACACTGTCAGGTGTGACCCGGTTAAAGGATTTAAACCACTCTGTCAAAAGTGCACCTTGTTATAGGACTTACATACACTCCATTAGAATGCAACCTTGTTCAAAGGTACCTATGAATTTTAGGTTAACCTCTATTAAAATGATTTTGACTATTACAATGGTTAGAAAGTAGTAGTAATATTGATATGAAAAACATACAACTCACTTTGCAAATATCAGATCCAATTCCATACACATATGTTGGCTTACTGACTGTGAACCTTTACCATCCCCATCACTGATATGCTGGGAACTCTCTTCAAGAAATCACAACACTTCTACTATAGCCTTCTCTGCTTAGACAATCAATAACATCAACAACACTTCCAACATCCTCTCTCTTTCAACCTCTGGCTTAGGTTTCTTTAATACTTCCTCCATTAGGTCAATACATCTTTTTCACTTAATCTCCTTCGTAGATCTTAGGGTTAAGTCAAATTCATTGAATCTATCCTACTTTATGTTCTTCGGCTATCCTTCTAGAAATATCTCAAATCTCTCAATAGATTTACAATAAAACATTTTATAGTGCATTAAATGCTTTCATACAATCAATAAATAAAGTCAACACATTTTACATAATCCAAGAATTCAATGATGTCGGCTGGAAATCTGAATTCTTCCCCAAATGCAAAATATTAATGCTCGTTCAATACTATGTTCAACTTCTCGGTCTTCACTAGAAAGCTCGATCGCCTCATAAATTGTTTCCTCGGTAATTAACTGGTGTTCAGTCAAGACTAAATTTACTCATCATATATTAGCTCGGTCAACACTAACAACACTCGGCTTAAACTAGATTTTTTCACTTTTGCTCGGTTAAGCCTACCAGTTTAGTCTTCATTCTTACTTCGATAAACAATACATTATCTTATCATTGTGCCACATAATCAAGTACTCATTGAAGTATCAAGATAACTCAACCTTTCCTTAGGTGCTATTGTTACCAAATTTGCCTTTCCCCTTAGCAACACTCAAATAGATATAGTCCTTTCTTAAATAGCAACAGTCTTACCAATTAAGGTTTGACATTAATGACAATAAAATAATTGCTTCAATTGCAGTTTCCAACAATTGATGGCTTCCCCCATAAAGAAGGATGGTGGTGTACCATCGTAGGCTTCCTATCATTGCCCAAATCTATGTTATAAGTGTGTGAGTGTAAACTTCATTAATGGGAAATGGATTTGGCTCATGAGGCCACTGCAAGGGAAGAGAGTGCATCTTCTGATCCCATGTGTACTTCCTTTTCCTCTACCTCTAGCTCTACTCCTATTCTAGTTGCAACTTCATCAACTCCTTTCCCTATTTCTACCTTCATGATACTCCCCCAACACTAGGAGTGACCATTAGGCCTTGCACCAAATGATTCTAGGTGTTGATCTCTCCTTTGTAGGATCTACCACTGATCACCACCTTGCTAGATGTATTTCCATTTCCTAAGTTGATAAACATGTTGCACACACAGAGGTGTTTAGTTTTGTAATGTCTACCTAACCTATGCTAGCCCCATCTCAAGACTACCATGCCATCTTTCCAAATTTCTTAAATGATGCTACATTTGAGAGGTCTCCTCCTGCATGCTTTAAGAGTAAGTTCAAGAAGGGCCTTATCTTGGAGTTTAGCCAACTTAAATCTTTTCCAATATGTCCTATTTTAGTGTTCATTCTCATAGTACATAAATCTTCAACTTCTCCTAAGTTCGTCTCTACCTCTTTCACTAAGGATAGTAGGGAGCCTTCTTCATCTGGGCCTCTTCATGGATCTCTTGAAAGTGTTGAGGCTTGCATGTTTGACTTATTAGAGGATATTTTTTCATTGACAATAATATTTACATAATCTCAATCGCTCGCTATAGTCAAGCTTATGGATAATAACATTGATGCATATTCATCCTTGGATCTTTTTTTTAGTGGGGTTCTTGGTGCTATCATTTTAGTCATACCATTGCAGTCATGACATCCCTCCCATATGATCAATATTGGGAAGACAATAAATTTCTGATGGACATTCTGTAAAGGTAGTATCCACTACTACATCTTTAGATTAGAGTCTGTTTTCTTGTGTTCCCTAGTTCTTTTCTTTCAATGTTACTCCCTCCTAGAGGACCCTTGTACTATGTTGGTACCTAGAAATAAGAGGTTTTCTATTGTGTACCTTCTATTTGTTATCTTTTTCTTCTATTTGTTTGCATTTGAATTTTGACATTTGGGGATGATGCATAGTGTTGGGGGTATTTAGGCACTCCTTCCATGTTGATCCAATTTTTTTGTTTCTCTATCTTGATGTTCTTTTCTTTAGATTTGATCCATGGTTAGTAGTGATTAGCTATCCCTTGAGAGTATATACTCTTTCTCTTTTGGGCTCTAGCACCAATCCATCAGATTCCCTATCTTTATGCATATATTGTGAAATCATGTGTCACCTGTCAAGAGGTGACATTCCATGACAACATCTCATATGTTGACATGGCATAATGTCTTCTCTCTCCTTAGAATGACTCATGCTACCCTCTGAGAAGAAAATATCATTCCAAGGGAGATTGTATTATTTGTGTCTGCTATGTTTGATTTGTCTTTTATCTAACAATCATGGTGCATGCCTTTACACCATAGGTTTTTCTCATAAAAAAATCAAAATTTAATCTTAGTGTCTTCCTTTTTGGGGGTCAATCCACTATCTCCATGTCTCAATATTTCCCTATCATATGCCTATGTATCTTAACACTACACATATCAACATGATCTTAAGCCACCCTATTACATACTTATCTAATATGTAGTACACATGTTGGTGCATGTCTAAGCTTCCCTATCACATTCTTATCTAGTATTTGCTATGCATGTTAGTGCACTAGAAAAGCCTCCCTATCACATTCCTATCTATAATTATCTATGCATGTTAGAGCACTTTCAAAATCACCCTAGATCATATGGCTATCTATAATAACAAAACTTGCCAACCATATTAGCATACCATCGATGATCTTATCTCTAACAGGTTGTCTTCACCATCTAGCATACTCATTTTTAGTTTGTCTTTTGGATGCATCTCAATGAAAATTTAGGGATTCCTAGCTAGGCACAACCCCACATGATGGAATCTCCATAGGTACTATCCACTATCTTAGTGTCTTCCTTTGTGGGGGTCAATCCACTATCTCTGTGTCTCAATATTTCCCTATCATATGCCTATGTATCTTAACACTACACATATCAACATGATCTTAAGCCACCCTATTACATACTTATCTAATATGCAGTACACATGTTGGTGCATGTCTAAGCTTCCCTGTCGCATTCTTATCTAGCATTCGCTATGCATGTTAGTGCACTAGGAAAGCCTCCCTATCACACTCCTATCTATAATTCTCTATGCATGTCGGAGCACTATCAAAATCACCCCAGATCATATGGCTATCTAGAATAACACAACTTGCCAACCATATTAGCATACCATCGATGATCTTATCTCTAACAAGTTGTCCTCACCATCTAGCATACTCATTTTTAGTTTGTGTTCTGGATGCGTCTCAATAAAAATTTAGGGATTCCTAGCTAGGCATGATCCCACATGATGGAATCTCCATAGGTACGTTAGGTAATTCTTTCTTACTTTAGCTTCTCATCTCTCTATAACATGATATGCATGCTAAAGTGGGGGAAAAATGTAATGGCCTAAATTTGGACCCTTGTGTAAATTTCCATTTTGCATCACCCTCACCTTAACTTGAGACTCAAATCCACATCATCCATCCACATCTATTTGCATTTCCATGTCACTACTCTCTTCAAAATCCTAGCCATGCATCTTTAAAATCTTAAGATGTGTGCGCACTATAGAAATATTCACATGGTGTGCTAGTGTCCATGAATTTGCAGACATGTGCAGGTTGTTGTTGAGGTATTACAAACTACCAACCTACATTCGTAATGCCTAAATCCATTGCCCATATTTGTGGGATTATACTTTCATGCAATATAATCCCTATTATCAACCTCATTTTTTATTTTGTTACTTCTTGATTAATCATTCATGCTTCTTGGTTGTTTATTACTTCATTCTCACAATTTTGAGCTCTCATGATCACTTCCATTATTCACATCTCTTGGACATCCACCATTTTCACAAACTTCAAGCATAGATTTTGAGTAGCTACTTGGTTTTTAGAGATCTTCACCAACACTCATGCACCTTTTCTTCACTTTTTGGTGTTGAGGGGAGTCTTTTTATCTCTCCTATTTTGTCTTTGAAAGCATATCATCTTCTTTATCTATCTCTAGTTTCATTAATGTCAATTTTCTATTCTATACAGTTATCGATCACCGTTATCATGTCCTTTTGGATGTTGTGGATGCAGAAACACCTAAGGAAGTATTTAACTGAGGCAAATCTCCAAATAGCCACCCTAGAATTTTCATTGTTTTCATGTGTCTAGTTTTGTACAGGTGCAAGATCAACACACCAACCCCATCAAATGTCGAAGTCATTATTATAGTCTCCATCTATTTCATTCATCATTATTCTTATCATATAATAGCAATATATATTGTTCTTTTAGTGTATTTATTTTCATTTTATCTATTTATTTAGTTTATGTTAGTTTTATACAATTTTATTACTATCTCTGTACTCTGTCTATACAGGACACTAGTGCCCTACAGTATCATCTTGTATCCACATTGTCATATGTGACCTGTGTTGGTGTCCAAGGAAGTGAGTTTGTAGAGTTTAGTTCTTGTTCATTGTAGTTAGCTCTTTTAGTTTCTATAATCAAAATATTATTATTTGTTGTTTTTTATTTATTTATCATCATTTACCTTTGTTCAGTGTTGGTTTAATTAGAATCACTTGCATTTAAATACTCTAGATTAATCAAAATCTTCTACAAAAAAAATGTATATTTTATCTCCCTATCTCTATGTGCTAGTTAAAGTGACACTAGTAAATTTGACCCACTTTTTAGACCAACATTCCTGACCAAGTTATAAAATGATTTTCCTTGGTCGGTTTATAGAAGAAAATTTTGATTTTTTTTACTTATAGTCCCGTGTTGGTCGAAATTCTAACCAATCTTTGGGGTGGTAATTCCGACCAACATGGGAATAGAAGTTAAAAAAAAAAAGTCAAATTTTATACATATATCCCGCCTGCCGGCACATTTCATTTTATTTCATTTTGGCATATATAGTTCATGAGCAAAGGAGAGTTGAAGGAGGCAGTAAGGAGGGAAGTTGTATTTGGACACCTCTAGCTATATGCATCTAGCTTGTAAGTTGTGGCATCTTCTTGTCTTCCACATTACTCTTCTCAAACCCGAGCAAGCATCAAGAGTAATAGACATTCAATTTCAACCATTTCATCGCAGCCTTGGTAAGAGATTCAATTTTTTGGCATTTTCTTAATGAAGGGTACATTTTTTTATTTTTTTTCAAATTGTTTTCATTTGTCACGGGTTTGAAATCCTTATCTCTTCACTTCTAATGGTGTTCATGCCACCATTAGAAGTGGCATGAACACCATTAGAAGTGGCCTGTGAATTTCTAGTTCTAATGGTGTTCAATTTCCATAAATATAGAGCAGTCAACTAAGGGTGGGTTCTTTGTTTCTTCACCAACTGAGTTCAAGGTAAAATTGATGCTACTTTTGGTTTCATTGTAAAAAAATGTTGAATAAGTGGTTGAAAATCATGGAAGTACGGAAAATATAAGCTATTAAAAACTTAGTCCTTTGTTTAACTACAAACTATTAAAAATTTAGACTAAATCCTCTGTTAATTGTGTGCCCTTAGTTGCAAACAAAAACTAATGATGTGCTCTCAGTCCCTAACAAAAAATTGTGTCCTGAACATGGAAAAAGAAACCCCCCAAAATGTTTGCAATGAATTCAAATTTACAAGGGGTACATTTTTTTTCAAATTGTTTTCATTTATCACGGGTTGGAAACCCTAATCTCCGCACTTCTAATGGTGTTCACGCCACCATTAGAAGTGGCATGAACACCATTAGAAGTGGCCCATGAATTTACACTTCTAATGGTGTTCAATTTCCAGAGATACAGAGCAGTCAACTAAGGGTGGGTTCTTTGTTTCCTCATCAATTGAGTTCAAGGTAAATTGATGCTACTTTTGGTTTCATTATAAAAAAATGTTGAATAGATGGTTGAATATCATGGAAGTGCAGAAAATAAAAGCTATTAAAAAATCAGTTCTTTGTTTAACTGCGAATTGTTAAAAATTAAGAATAAAACCTTTGTTAATTATGTGCCCTTAGTTGCAGACAGAAAATAATGATGTGCTCTCAGTCTTTGACAAAAAATCATGTCCTTAACATGGAAAAAAAAAACCCCCAAAATGTTTGCAGTGAATTCAAATTTACAAGGGGTACATTTTTTTTCAAATTGTTTTCATTTATGATGGGTTTGAAACCCTAATCTTTACACTTCTAATGGTGTTCGCACCACCATTAGAAGTGGCATGAACACCATTAGAAGTGGCCCGTGAATTTCCACTTCTAATGGTGTTCAATTTATAGAGATACAGAGCAGTCAACTAAGTGTGGGTTCTTTATTTCCTCATCAACTGAGTTCAAGGTAAAATTGATGCTACTTTTGGTTTCATTGTAAAAAAATGTTAAATAAGTGGTTAAATATCATGAAAGTGCAGAAAATAAAAGCTATTAATTGTGTACAATTATGTGCCCTTCTTCACCTTGTTTAACTATGAACTGTTAAAAATTTAGAATAAAACCTCTATTAATTGTGTGGCCTTAGTTGCAAATAGAAAATAATGATGTGCTCTCAGTCCTTGACAGAAAATCATGTCTTGAACATGGAAAAAAAAACCCCCAAAATGTTTGCAAGGATGGTCTAAATGGCCTAGGTGCCCTGCACCAATACATCCCCCATGTAAGTCAATATTCTGAAGTCCTTGAATTCAAGCAAATGCAAGTCAATAACATGAATATATCACTTAGAAGTCTTGTGAAGAGTCTTGGTGAGTTTAAGCCTTTTGAAGCACTTTAGAAATATTGAGTACATAATTGCTTGCCAACTATTTGAAAGAGCCTAGGAAATCATGGGTTCTTCAAGACAAATATTGTTTGCACGCCAAGCACTGTACATGAACAATCAATAAAAGGACTGACATTCTTTGGTTTTAAGACTTCAAAACAATATAATCAGTACATGGAATGATCAAAACTTATAATACCAATCAATGAATGCTTTTCCTATCAATGTTGCATTGAATAGAGAGTTTAATAATATAAAAACCAGACTGTGTCTTCATGAGTAGAGAAGTGACTGTTTGTAAAGAATTAAAAGTTTATTGCTTGGTAGCTCATTACATTGTCTTCTTCATTAAATGTCAAGATCTTGTGAATCAAAGAAAATGTAAGTCAATAACACCAAAAATATCACTTAGAAGTCTTGTTAAGTAGTGATATATTTGGTGTTATTGACTTACATTTGCTTGGATTCAAGGACTTTAGAATATACTCCAAAAGTGATTATGTAACGAAGGAAGTGAGAGGGAAGGATCTTGATTGAGGTCAATGGATATTTCAACATGATTTTGGACAAGATCTTGATATGAGTGGATGGGTGTGGCTGGTGGGATGGGGGGTGTATTGGTGAAGAGTCTTGGCCTGGTGAGTTTAAACCTTTTGAAGCACTTTAGAAATATTGAATACATCATTGCTTGCCAACTATTTGACAGATCCTAGGAAATCATTGGTTCTTCAAGACAAATATTGTTTGCACACCAAGCACTGTACAGGAACAGTTAATAAAAGGACTAAAATTCTTTGATTTTAAGACTTCAAAACAATATAATTAGTACATGGAATGATCAAAACTTATAATACCAATCAATGAATATTTTCCTATCAATTTTGCATTGAATAGAGAGTTTAATAATATAAACACTAGACTGTGTCTTCACAAGAAGATGACATTGACCAATACACCCCCCATCCCACCATCCACACCCATCCACTCATGTCAAGATGTTGTGAATCCAAGCAAATGTAAGTCAATAACACCAAATATATCACTTAGAAGTCTTGTGAAGAGTCTTGGTGAGTTTAAGTGATATATTTGGTGTTATTGACTTATATTTGCTTGGATTCAAGGACTATAGAATATACTCCAAAAGTGATTATATAACAAAGGAAGTGAGAGGGAAGGATCTTGATTTAGGTCAATGGATATTTCAACATGATTTTGGACAAGATCTTGACTTGAGTCGATGGGTGCGGATGGTGTGATGGGGGGTGTATTGGTGAAGAGTCTTGGCTTGGTGAGTTTAAGCCTTTTGAAGCACTTTAGAAATATTGAATACTATTTGACAGAGCCTAGGAAATCATTGGTTCTTCAAGGCAAAGATTGTTTGCATGTCAAGCACTATACAAGAAGAGTCGATAAAAGGACTGAAATCTTTGATTTTAAGACTTCAAAACAATATAATTAGTACATGGAATGATCAAAACTTATAACACCAATCAATGAATGCTTTTCCTATCAATGTTGCATTGAATAGAGAGTTTAATAATATAAACACTAGATTGTGTCTTCATGAGAAGATGGCATTGACCAATACACCCCCCATCCCACCATCCAAGAAAATATTCTAAAGTCCTTGAATCCAAGCAAATGTAAGTCAATAACACCTCCTTCAACACTTCTTTTCTCGCGGACTATGCCAAAATGAAAGAAAATGAAATTTGCCAGTAGGCGGGATATATGTATAAAATTTGACTTTTTTTCTACTCCTATTCCCGTGTTGGTAATAGAAGGCCGCTTAAACTCACCAAGACTCTTCACAAGACATCTAATGTTTGTAAGCTATACTTGAAAAAAAATATAAACACCAGACTGTGTCTTCACGAGCAGAGAAGTGACTATTTGTAAAGAATTAAAAGTTTATTGCTTGGTAGTTCATTACATTGTCTTCTTCGACCATACACTCTAGTTGTCAACTTCAACCACTTTAATCTTTCTTGTATCATCTTTAACCTTTCATAAGGTTTTAGGTTCCTATCCTAATGTAATTTTAAAAGGTTTTAGGTTCGTTGAGCCTTACATAAATGCTTGGTCAAGTCTACATGTTTGTCAAATGTAAATGGAATACATTGTGACTGACATACTTAAATGGAATACACCAAGAAGTACCAAATGATGAATGCTCAATTGTTGTAATGGAAAAGCATCAGAACCGTCCATTTATAAAACTTGATTTTTCTATAGTCCTAATGATTTTTATTATTTTTTGTCTTTTGTCCCTTTTTTATTTTCTATGTCTGTGCTTGGTGATAGGATTTTGAACATTGTTGACATACTTAAATGGAATACACAATACCAAATGATGAATGCTCAATTGTTTTAATGGAAAAGCATCAGAATGTCCATTTCTAGAATTTTATTTTCTATAGTCTTAATGATTTTTCTATAGTCCTAATGTTTTTTAACATTGTTGACAAAGAGTGTTTCTTTTTGTGATTGTAGTCTTAATGATTTTTCTATAGTCATAATGATTTTTCTTATTTCTTGTCTTTTGTCCCTTTTTGATTTCCTATGTCTGTGCTTCATGACAGGATTTCATCACCTTCTTTTGATGGTATATTTCATTCACTCTACGTGGAATACTATTTTGTTCACTATTTTATTTCAGCTTGATATTTCTTTCATTTTTCATATATATAGAAACTACACATGTTGATAAAAAAATGAGCTATTTGATTTTGGTTTACTTTTCGTGATTGTAAATTGATCTGAAATTAGAGTTTACAAAAATAACTTGTAAATTAATTCCAATTGTACAGTTTATTCCCGATCCCGGCAGTATTGCATGACTATGCTTTTTAATCGTTGAAACTACAAGAAGATTTATGCTTTAAACACTTAAAATTAACAATGTGTTTGATAACATTAAATAAAGAACATAACTAAAAAAGAAGTGAGAGAAATAAGAAAGAGATAGAAGAGATGCAAACAATTTGACAACGGAGTTCGTCCGGTTAGGACTACGTCTCCGAGTCCGCTTCTTAATTCGGGGACCACTTTATTAATGTTGCCAAGCTTAATTCGCCTTCTTACAACATCCAAACTTCAAGAACATATTACAATCTCTTTCTTTGTACTTGAAGATACTATCTTCGTGCTTACAATAATCTCTCATAAAATTCTCCAAAATCTCAAACAATTTCCTCAAAGTCTCATTGTCCATATCTTCTAAATACTCCCCCTTTTATACAAGTTTATTTGCCTATTATGGTGAAAACCATAATATTTTACAAATCTCCCAAATCTCCAAATTTAATTCTACATCTTTAAAAATAGTGGCCCTTATAATTTCGGGCTTACAAATGACAATAAAATGTTTAACAAACTTTTGTTTATGTGCCATTTTGGGGGTTAATATTTTAAAAATAATCCTTAATTAATGAAGGCTATTCATTTTAGCAAACGGGAGGTTGGCGGTTCAAACCACCAAAACCTTTTAATAGGCTTTAGCATGTGATTTGCAAACAACAAAATCTCTCATCAAAAACAAATCACATGATATCCGCTTGCCTTAGTCGCTGGGAGAGAAAGTAGATGCCATGTCAACATTTTTGCCATGTCACTATTGACTGTGCATGCTGACATCATGCTGACGTCATCATTATTACATTTTGCCTCTAAAATTCAAATTGTCATAACTTCTTCATACGAACTCCGTTTTTGACAAAACGAACGCCGTTGGAAAGCTCTTGATGAGCTCTTTAATTTGAAACCCATTGTTGACCACTTTTGAGATGGTTAAATTTTTGGCCTTTTTGCCGGGCCTTTGACCAAATTTGACCAAACTTTGACCAAGCATATCTTTTGCATACGAGCTCCTTTTTCGCCCGTTCAAGTTGCGTCGGGTTCCATTCTCTAAGCTCTTTGTAATGATGCTAAATTTGAGAGATTATGAGACTGTAATTTTTTTGGCCTTCATAGATCCACTTGGATCATTCCTCCCCACTGAGAAGCTTTTGGACCTCCAAAAGTCTATTTTTATGTACATTTTGAGCAAGGGCAATGTTGCCCCGCTTGCCCAGTATCATCTGCATGTCCTACTGGAATTCTGAACATCTGCCCCACCACAAACATAAAGACATATGAGATAGCACTGTTGACACAGTTAGCTACATGTTCATCAATTTTGACTGTTACGTTCATCATCCACATAGTAAATATGAGAATAATAACAATCAAAAGTACTGAAATAACTAATTTGAAGGAAAATGTATCAACATTCTTGATCTCCTGAACATGAACATTGTTAGAAAATGATTCATTCAAACCCTCTGTTACCATTGTTGGTTGAAGGCCTGACTTTGCTTGCAATTGTTCCTCCCATTGTGATGTTTGCGATACTTTAGCATGATTAGAGATGATCCCATCTCTATGCCTATCATCACTAGTTGTTACAGACATAAGGGTTAAAGCATTGCTTGCATTGACAACCATCTTCAACTATCCTATATTTACAAAAGATCTATCACTCTTCATGTGATGAGCCTTAACACTGAATTCAATTCCATTCTTAAACTAATGATACCTATTATATTCCCTGTAGAAAATGGCTTTTCTATCAAACAAATAAGGACTGCCCAAAACCATCCCACAGATGTCAAGCGGAATAACATCTAACACTACCTCATCAACAAATTTGGATGTGATTGCAAATCGAAGTTTACACTTCCTTGAGACATGTAACCGAGCATTATCATGCACCCAACCCAATGGATAGGGTCTAGGATGAGGAGTTGTTTTTAATCCCAATTGCTCAACAACTTGTTCTGAGATAAGATTAACTTGTGACCCACTATCTATTAGTGTGTCAATCTTAGTTTGTTTAGCAATAGCCCTTATGTAAAACAAGTCATTCCTTCAACTTTCATCAGGAACTTGATTACACTTAGAAGAAGAAGCATGTGAACTAGTACTGACAATAGGAATGTTACCTTTAATACCCACAACTGAGATCTTGGTTTCATCATCAGAACTTGATCCAAGATCTTGCACGATAGTTGTAGTCTTTTGCTTACGATTTCAATCCTTGAACCACGTGGGCTTTTGATCGGGATGCAATTTCCAACACTTTGCATCTTCGTGGCCTTTCTTCTTGCAATGTGAGCAATATGGCTTCTCATCTTCCTTCTTTACAGTAGCTATTCGTTGGGATTTTTCCTTCCCTTTCTTGTCACTTTTATGTTTACCAGAGTCCATCATCAGATTAACATGGCTTTTCCTTGAGCTTGTTTCCAAATGGATAGCTTGCACACTAACTTCATCAATGTTAGTTGGATTAAACATAAGTATTTTATGTTTCAAATTCTCATGTAATCCACCTATAAACTTTAACAAAGTTTCTTGTGTATACAATGGAACACCCAAAATTAAAGCCCTTTTCCTAAACTCCTGTGTATATTCTTGCACACTTTGTCCTTTTTCTTGTTTAAGTGATTGCCAATTCATTATTGCTTTTTGCATATGCCCTAATGGATAAATTTTTTTCTTTAATGTAGCTATAAAATCATACCAAGAAGAGATAATTTTTCCATGTCGAATTAAATCTTCTTGAGTTCTGCTCTCCCACCAGATTAAGGCTGGGCCTCCTAGGTGAAGAGTTGCTAATTGGATCTTTGAAGTGTCATCTGTAAACTTCTGAATTCTACTATAAACTTCAATTTGCTTAATCCAATTATCTAGCTTATCTGCATCTAGCTCTCCATTATAGATTGGCAAATCAAATTTAACATCAAGCTTCAACAAAGGTGAATTACTTTGCATAGGTTGTTTCTTTTTAGAAGAAGTAGACAATGAAGAAGAAGAGGATGAAGAAGAAGATAGGGATGGAGGTTCAGGAGGGTCACGACCACCTCCTACTCCTTTACCTTTGTCATCTTTTGACAATGATTCGGCTTGCTCCTTCTTTCTATCCTTTCTCTCTCTTTTCCTTTGTCGTTCTATGTACAACTCTTCTATCATCAGCTTCATATCTAGGAACATTTTGCGAAATGCTTCCTCATTATTGAAGATTTCAGAAGCGGGAGTTAGAGTCTTTCCTTCTTCTTGTTTTTCCATGTTTGGTCTTCGAGTGACTCGCCTCGAACTGATCTCTCGATTAAATTCTTCGAGAGTACCTTCTCCTTTCTTTAATTTCAACCTGGTTAACATTCACTTGCAATTTCCTACAAAATCGGGCTCTGATACCACTTGATCTGAAATTAGAGTTTACAAAAATAACTTGTAAATTAATTCCAATTACAGTTTATTCCCAATCCCAGCAGTATTGCATGACTATACTTTTTAATCGTTGAAACTACAAGAAGATTTATGCTTTAAACACTTAAAATTAACAATGTGTTTGATAACATAAAATAAAGAACATAACTAAAAAAGAAATGAGAGAAATAAAAAAGAGATAGAAGAGACACAAACAATTTGATAAAGGAGTTTGTCCGGTTAGGACTATGTCTCCGGGTCCGCTTCTTAATTTGGGGACCGCTTTATTAATGTTGCCAAGCTTAATTCACCTTCTTACAACATCCAAGATTCAAGAACCTATTACAATCTCTTTCTTTGCATTTGAAGATACTATCTTCATGCTTACAATAATCTCTAATAAAATTCTCCAAAATCTCAAACAATTTCCTCAAAGTCTCATTGTCCATCTGTTCTAAATACTCCCCCTTTTATACAAGTTTATTTGCCTATTATGGTGAAAACCATAATATTTTACAAATCTCCCAAATCTCCAAATTTAATTCTTCATCTTTAAAAATAGTGGCCCTTATAATTTTGGGCTTACAAATGACAATAAAATGTTTAACAAACTTTGTTTTATGTGCCATTTTGGGGGTTAATATTTTAAAAATAACCCTTAATTAATGAAGGCTATCGATTCAAAATGCTTTGCAATTTTTACAGTAAGCTCCGAGAGTAGAATAGGATCACTTAGAATAGGATCACTTCTACTACATCCATCGGGTGCTTATACATGGACAAACCAGGCAAATGTACATACCAAAAGTATTACCAATATGACACAACAAAAGATGAAGAGATTATGCTTCATATGGTAAGACATCCTAAGGGCAAGGTCTGATTTCTGATCATCCAAAAGGATGAGAGCATACTCTCTACTTGCAGAACTATCCTAGAGTCAAGAATCTAGACTTACTCAACTCCGAATGCCTTTCTCTAAGGGAAGCATGCTTTTATAGGCAAATTGGAGAGGGGGTCTCAACCGATTGCTGACACATGTCAAGAATCAGGAGAACCACTTTATTAAAGCAGAGCGCACTACTACAGTAGATGCCCACTATGACCTGTATGTCGGTCTGGGTGGACCCCAATATCTACGAACATAGTAGTGTGCTGACAAACGAGTAGAGACAAGCAACTCGTGATGCTTTCACTTTACACCCGAAAGTGACTACGGGAGAATCTCTTTTAAACTCGTGAAGAGATAAAGAACACGGACCCTATTAAGGTGTCAGGCTAACCCTTTTAGGACCGTAGTGGAGTCTACCCCTAGTTTTGTTCAACTAGACTTTGGTAACTGGTGTACAATTATTATAATTTCTGATGGTTGGGAAACTCATTACTCCAGAGCCAATATGTGCCACGTACATAATGAATATGTGCAAAAACACATATGGATGGTTTTTAGAGAAATGATCAGCTCTTCCCAAAAGCCGACACGTCGGATGAGGTGACGTAAGAGAGTAGAAGTGTGGATGACAACCCCATCCACTTAGGTATATTGTTGATGCTTTGGTGAGTGATATTCAAGATCACTATCTGATTCTTCCTAAGATAGAATACTCATTATGTTCATTAATCTTTCTTCAAGAGTTTCTTCTTTCTAAAGAATTCTTTGATAGAGATGAACATGTGCCTGTTTTGTGGGATTACCAATATCCCATAGTTCTGGTTTGGTCTGGAAAATAGTGAAGATCCAAATTGGTTTTCTAGTATGAGGATGTGCCCAATGATGTAAACTTTGGAGTTCCATGGTATTTTGTTGCTGCAAAAGGGGCCATAGATAGAGAAGATATACCTATTTATAGGATTTTCAATGTAGGAATGGAAAGTGATTTTATGCAAATACCCATAATTACAGGTTGTTGGCTGTATCTGATGATCATGTGGGAAAACTACTCTAAAATAATTTCCCAATTGATTGATGCTTAACCATCGCTGCTGATCAGGAATATGAGTGCTGCTCAGGATTTGAGTAGGCCATTCAAAAGAGATCACACTGGTGATAATAGGCCATTCAGGAGAGGTGGGATTGCTGACTGCATGTTGGAGATAATTTTTAATTTCTTCATCAGATGGACGACAAGGCTGTCATTGAATTACTACATTAGTTAGAAGTTGTCGTGATGCTTCAAAATGTCAATTCCTTTGTTCTAGATACAGTTGATGTGTTAGAACATTCAAATTTTCTTGCCATGGCACATTGCTAATAAAATTATATTCTTCTTTGCGTTCTTTGATCATTTAGACATTGTGTTGCTATTGCTGGGCTTGTTGATTATGAGTGAATTCTTCAATCAACACTCTTCGTCGATCTTCATAGAGTTGTCGTGTCCAGGGACAATTATCAGCATAACTATTGAACACCATATTGAGGTTATCAATGATATCTTCCTGAGACTGAGCTTGTTCTATAAAGAGATTTGGCTGTAAAACAACTTGTCTGTGACCTTCCCCTGGCTGAATGTGATTGAGACTATGAACCCTGTGAACAGATCCTTCTCGGCTAAGAAAATCAGCTAAGATATTTTTGGAACCTTCAATGTGCTCAGTATCAAAAACAAAAGTATCAAGAATTTGTGCCCAACGGAGCAATCTTGCTCGCACAACTTTATTTTTTGATTCTTTGCGGAAGAATCCAGGAAGATTTTTCAAATCACTTCGTAGAAGAAATTTATGATCACCAATAAACAGCTGAAACTTTTCAAATGCTTTGACCACAGCTAAAAGTTCTTTATGTGTAGAGTGGTAATTAAGTTTAGCACCTTTAAAAGATCTAGATTCATACCTGACAATTTCTTCTCTGATTTGATTATTCTGTTTTACTTCTTCTAACAGTACTGCACCCCATGTAATGTCACTGGCATCTGTATGAACAATTTTCTTGCCAGATCCCGGGATTTTAAGGTGAGGAAGATGATGACATTGCTGTTTAATTTGTTGAATAGCTTGATTGTGAACGTTAGACCAAGGAGGTGCATTTTTCTTTAACAGTTTGTTGAGCTCTTTGCGTGCTTCTGCAATATTCTGAAAGTATCCTGCAATGTAATTGATTAATCCAAGGAATCGTTGTAATGATTTCTTATCCTTTACTTCTACCTGTTAAATTGTTTTAAGGAGATGTTTCTGTGGATAGATCTTTCGATTTGGCTCAATTCGTGTGCCAATAAAAATAAGGCTTTCAGTACACCAACTAATTTTGGAGGGATTTAGACAAATTCCATTTGTCTGACATATTGACAGGAATTTCTTGAGATGCTCAAGATGAGATTTGTGATCTTGACTAAAAATCAGAATATCATCTATGTAAGGTTGAAGAAATTTTGCATAAGGGGCAAAGATTTTATCCATAATACCTTGAAAGATGGAGGGAGCAGTTTTGATTCCAAATGGTAAAACTGTCCATTCATACAGCCCTTGTGGGACTGAGAAGGCTATTTTGTATTGATCTTCTTTTTTGATTTTTACCTACCAAAATCCTTTTGTCAAATCAAATTTGTTGAAAACATTACATCCTTGAATTCGTTGCCATATATAATCCTTGCTGGGCAGGGGATGTTGATTACTTTCAAGACATGCATTAAGAGGTTTATAATTGACAACCAATCTTCTTTCTGATAGTTCATTCCCATGTTCATCTTTTTTAGGAACATACATCACATGACAAGAGAAGGGGCTGGTACTAGGTTTGATCAATCCTTTGTCTAAAAGTTCAAAAATTTCTTTTTCACATAATTCTTGATCTGTTTTGGAGAGAATGAGATAATTGGCTTTTCTTTTCGGGATCATTTCCATTCCATTCTGATCTTTCTTTAGAGTAAGTGAACATTCAAATGATCTCTGGTATTTTTGGAGATCTTTGGTAAGTACAGTAGCAGCAAAATCTTTTTGAACTTGCTCAAGATCTAACTTTGTATTTTATGCTTGTCGTGTAAACCAAACATGCTGTCCTGGTTGAATGATCTTATCTTTTGGGAAAAGTGTGAGTCATGGAGAATATGCCCTGGCTTCATTGATTTGTGTGAAAGACCCTACACTAAATGAAATACTAGTGCCATATTTACCAATGGTATATGGACTCCATTACTGTAGAGTAGCACTTCCTATAATACAATCATAGGATTCTACTGGAAATTCAAAAAATTTGGTCTGATGGAGACTAGAACCAAACTTTAATGGGATCAAGGCTTTATGTTTCACAGGATTACCATTATTGGTAAGTGAGTTGATTGAAGTTGTTGTTGTGGTCCAACAATCTCTAGGGAAACAGTAAGCACGAGCTAGATTACAATCTGCTCCTGAGTCTAATAAGGCACATGACGTATAAGCTTTTATTCCTAGTAATTTAACTGTAATCAATAATGCTGGACAGGGGCTTGAAAACCCTTTCAGATAGGTATAAACATTATGTTTCTCTTCAACTGCTTCTGTTTCTTCTGTTGTCTCTAAAACCAGTGTTGTAATAGGTGTGAAAGAAGACTCTTCACATTTTAACTGTTCAAGTTCTGTCAGATACTTATCTAAAGAGCTAAGAGAACTTGAAGATGCTTGACTTTCTCTTAAATTCTTTTGAAGAGAAAGGATCTCTTTGTTTACATCAGCTTTTACTGTATACAAGAAAGCTAAGCGATTTTCCAACCAATCAATCTTTGAGGATTTTTGAAATGCTTTTTGTGCAGTTGGATTTGGAGTGTATTCTGATGTAGATTTTGATCCTGGCCTATCATTATTTACCCATTGCATATCAGGGTGTTGACTGAGTATTTCTTCCTTAGCATTTTTGGTTTGATTATCTCATGAGTAATCTTTTGATGCTGATAGGGAGTCACATAGTGTTCTTTTTGATTTTCCAGATGTTGAATCTTCTTATCTAGCTCATCTAGATTTTCTTGGATCTGGGAATCTTCTAGATTTTCTTGGATCTGAGAATCTTTTAACTCATATTCATTGTCTGTAAATGTTTTCCTATATGGGGAGAAGTATCCTCATCCTCTTTGTGGAAAGAATTTTCCACGAGACCAATTGTTTCTAGAGGAAAACATATTGCACATAAAAGAAACTTCAGAATCTTCAGATGCTGAATGAAAACTTTCAGACTCGGATTCTGAGTGTAGACCAAAATTATGGACAAGAGGCTCTTGTTCAACTAAAATATCTGAATCAGAAATTTGAAGACAATAGTCTTCAGAATTAGAGGAGAAAGGACTATTAACTTCTGTTAAGGGCAAATAATCTAGTCCTGCTTTCCTTAATGTGCGAACTTTCTTTGAATGTTTAGGCTTATGGTGCTGATCACATTTGTTTGCATAATGAGGCCCTTTGCATATGTAACATTGTGGTTTAAAGTCCTTCTTTTTGATGTGATGCTTATTTCACAAAAAGGTTTTTTTATATCTTTTCTTCCTTCTAAATTTTTGATGCTCTGAATATTTGTATTCAGGATACTTAGTCCATTGCTTGCGACGTGAGAAATGCATTTTCTCATGCTTCTAACATCCATAACTTTTTTGCAAGAACTGACATACTCCATGTTTAAGATAAGGTAAGACAACCTTTTTCTGTTTGTATTTTTTCTTTTCAGAACATAGTTCTTCATTGATTTCTCTAATGAATTGAACTAATTGTGGAAATGTGACATCATTGATTGTCATATCTGGAGTATTTAGTATGCTATTTACAATTCTTTCCCTATAACAAGACTGTAATTGTGAGGGAAACCCTTCTAAGAATGTATTGTACATCCAAGCATTATTGTTCGTTTGTCCAGACATGTAGAAATTCACATATTGTTCTTTACAATAATCTTCAAAGAATTTCATGTCACATATTCTATCTTCCTTAAATATTTTGTAGGCTGTTCTTTTCTCATTTTCATGCTGTCCCACAAACATTCTATATAAGGACTCATAGACAGGATTAACTCCTGAGTGAATAAGGTCTTCCTTATATTGTGGTTCTAAAGAGACCCATGTTGTTCGGGCTATGCCTGTTAGAGCATTTAGAGCTTGTCTGATGGCTTGTTCTGTAGTCACACCATCAACAGTATTGATAACATTATCAATCCATGCCTATAAACTATCAATTGTGGCTTTGTTCTTTATTGGATCATAATCATCAAAATTAGTCAGAGGTGGAGACACATCTGAGAAATTATGAATTCTATCAAATGGGCCACTAGAATTTTCCTGCTTTACCATATTAACAGAGTGCCATTTTCTTGTTTTCTTATCAAATTCGTGAGGCTTGGGTTATGGCACATCTAATAGTAACGGCTTTCCTGATTGTTGACATTTCAATCTTTCTAGATCTTCTGTGGCATCAGGGAAAGTCCATTTTTTTGAGTTGGTCTTCTGTAGAGTTACTTTCAACTCATCAGACTGATGGATTACTACTTGTTCAAGTGTTTGTGTAACTGTGGATATGGCTTGAGTAACATTTTGAGCATCCACATACTGTTGTGAGCTGACTTGTTCAACTATTCTTTGGACTTGAGAAGTGGTTTTCTGGACTTGTTGTAAATGTTGAGTTTGTTTGGCTTGCTCGGTCCACCAAGCTTCTGCTGAAGTTTTAAAATTGGAATAATCACGGCGAAGGGCGGTGATATCCTGGGAAATTGTAAAAGACATGATACTGGCAAGGCGACTTTCCAAAGCTTTGAGAGAGGCTAACACTTCATGGAAGTTAGAATTCTGACTCGCTTCAAGTTTTTGACGCTGAAGTTCAACTTGCAAAAGACGTTGTTGTGTATCTTGTTGAAAAATTAATGCTTTGCGGAGATAGAGATTAGCATAATTGAGCATTTTAGACTGTGTTGTAGCATCAGGTTGACCTTGTGCAATGACATGTTGAGGCCAATATGGAATTGAGAATTTGTCATCTGACAAGTTAAGCATGAAATCGCAAAAAGGTGGTATTCCTTTGGGGACTTATATGGGTACACTGGTAGATGCTTTCTCAGATGCTATAATATCTGGCTCAGAGAATGGTGTATTGTGTCCTAATAAAATCATTCTCACATAAAAAGTATTTTTGACATATTTACAATGATCACATTGTAGACTTCCATCATCTAACTCACTGAACTGTGGATGTTCACAGTGGTTGATAGTTTGAGTAAGAGGATTGGAGATTAATGTTGCAGGTTCTCTAAAAGATTATTTGTAGTTTGAGCAATATAGAGATCCTTGAGAGTCAGGGATACAATTTAGATGGTTACACTGAGTAGATAGACTTGACTCAATTCGTTGAAAACCTTTGGAACTAGATCCAAAAGATTTTCTAGAATTTGGCTCATCAAAGAGGATATGGGCTTTCCCAGGTGTTTCCTTGATACTTGCAATAGTGGTAAGGTTTTTTGGCATGTTTCTTTGCTGAAGAGCTCTAGTATCAATGATCCAATTTTTTGGAACTTGGATATCTGGAAGATTTATCATTTTGGGTACTGTAAGCTAAGCACCTTTGGTTTGGGTTTTCCATAACAAAGAATATTTAGCTTTGGACTTGTCAGATCGAGGATCCTTGACTATTGGAACGGTGGTGTTAAACAACCGACCATACAAAGCAAAATACAAAGCATGGGTTCTGGATCCAGGTTTCATATCTAGGTAATGAGTACCAAATTGAAACATAAGGACTTTATCTAGATGTGGATTTGACAAACTAATTGCAAAATTTGGGACTACATCAAAGGCTGTCACTCCTGCAGCCATTGGAGTAGAAATTCCTCCCATTAACATGTCACAATATCTATTATGACAGACATCAAGAAGAGTCATAAAAACTGTAGCTGGGATTCCTTTCCTATACAGTGGTTCACATCCAACAATAATACTACCTATATGCAGATATTTGTATCCATTTTTTGTTTTTTCTTGTTTGACAAGACTCTGTATTTCTTTACTAGACATGAGATTAATGAAGCTATGGGCTTCATCATTACAGACTTGTAATTCTATTACTTTACAAACAATCTTAGACTTATACTGAAGCATTCCTAAATCAGAATATATTTCTTTCCAATTTTTTGCAGGAAGCCTAAATCTTTTTTCAAGTAAGTCAAATTTTTCATGATTATCTACACGCATATCTTCATCCAAAATAGCATTATTTAAAGAGTGAAAGACTGAACCAAGACTCACAAGTTCTTCTGTTTCTGGTTTGTTGAATTCGTCTTCAGAGTTCTGTGTTCCTTCCATCCCGTTCTGCTTTGCACTGCTTGTTTTTGTTGAGCTACTTTCCCAGCCTCTAAAATGCCTTTCCATGGCTTAAACAATGAGGTCTTACGTCACTCAGAAAACACAAGGAAGCAAGGATAAAGGAATGTATCACAGATTTGAGACACAAGAGGAATAAACAGAAATATTTTTATTGAGACAGTAGGCTCTGATACCAATTTTTACAGTAAGCTCCGAGAGTAGAATAGGATCACTTAGAATAGGATCACTTCTACTACATCTGATGGATGTAGTAGAAGTGATCCTATTCTAAGTGATCCTATTCTACTCTCGGAGCTTACTGTAAAAATTGGTATCAGAGCCTACTGTCTCAATACAAATATTTCTGTTTATTCCTCTTGTGTCTCAAATCTGTGATACATTCCTTTATCCTTGCTTCCTTGTGTTTTCTGAGTGACGTAAGACCTCATTTTTTAAGCCATGGAAAGGCATTTTAGAGGCTGGGAAAGTAGCTCAACAAAAACAAGCAGTGCAAAGCAGAACGGGATGGAAGGAACATAGAACTCTGAAGACGAATTCAACAAACCAGAAATAGAAGAACTTGTGAGTCTTGGTTCAGTCTTTCACTCTTTAAATAATGCTATTTTGGATGAAGATATGCGTGTAGATAATCATGAAAAATTTGACTTACCTGAAAAAAGATTTAGGCTTCCTGCAAAAAATTGGAAAGAAATATATTCTGATTTAGGAATGCTTTAGTATAAGTCTAAGACTGTTTGTAAAGTAATAGAATTACAAGTCTGTAATGATGAAGCCCATAGCTTCATTAATCTCATGTCTAGTAAAGAAATACAGAGTCTTGTCAAACAAGCAAAAAAAAAAAATGGATACAAATATCTGCATATAGGTAGTATTATTGTTGGATGTGAACCACTGTATAGGAAAAGAATCCCAGCTATAGTTTTTATGACTCTTCTTGATGTCCGTCATAACAGATATTGTGACATGTTAATGGGAGGAATTTCTGCTCCAATGGCTGCAGGAGCGACAGCCTTTGATGTAGTCCCAAATTTTGTAATTAGTTTGTCAGATCCACATCTAGATAAAGTCCTTATGTTTCAATTTGGTACTCATTACCTAGATATGAAACCTGGATCCAGAACCCATGCTTTGTATTTTGCTTTGTATGGTCGGTTGTTTAACACCACCATTCCAATAGTCAAGGATCCTTGATCTGACAAGTCCAAAGCTAAATATTCTTTGTTATGGAAAACCCAAACAAAAGGTTCTTAGCTTACAGTACCCAAAATGATAAATCTTGCAGATATCCAAGTTCCAAAAAATTGGATCATTGATACTAGAGCTCTTCAGCAAAGAAACATGCCAAAGAACCTTACCACTATTGCAAGTATCAAGGAAACACCTGGGAAAGCCCATATCCTCTTTGATGAGCCAAATTCTAGAAAATCTTTTGGATCTAGTTCCAAAGGTTTTCAACGAATTGAGTCAAGTCTATCTACTCAGTGTAACCATCTAAATTGTATCCCTGACTCTCAAGGATCTCTATATTGCTCAAACTGCAAACAATCTTTTAGAGAACCTGCAACATTAATCTCCAATCCTCTTACTCAAACTATCAACCACTGTGAACATCCACAGTTCAGTGAGTTAGATGATGGAAGTCTACAATGTGATCATTGTAAATATGTCAAAAATACTTTTTATGTGAGAATGATTTTATCAGGACACAATACACCATTCTTTGAGCCAGATATTATAGCATCTGAGAAAGCATCTACCAGTGTACCCATATAAGTCCCCAAAGGAATACCACCTTTTTGCGATTTCATGCTTAACTCGTCAGATGACAAATTCTCAATTCCATATTGGCCTCAACATGTCATTGCACAAGGTCAACCTGATGCTACAACACAGTCTAAAATGCTCAATTATGCTAATCTCTGTCTCCGCAAAGCATTACTTTTTCAACAAGATACACATCAACATCTTTTGCAAGCTGAACTTCAGCGTCAAAAACTTGAAGCGAGTCAGAATTCTAACTTCCATGAAGTGTTAGCCTCTCTCAAAGCTTTGGAAAGTCGCCTTGCCAGTATCATGTCTTTTACAATTTCCTAGGATATCGCTGCCCTTCGCTGTGATTATTCCAATTTTAAAACTTCAGCAGAAGCTTGGTGGACCGAGCAAGCCAAACAAACTCAACATTTACAACAAGTCTAGAAAACCACTTCTCAAGTCCAAAGAATAGTTGAACAAGTCAGCTCACAACAGTATGTGGATGCTCAAAATGTTACTCAAGCCATATCCATAGTTACACAAACACTTGAACAAGTAGTAATCCATCAGTCTGATGAGTTGAAAGTAACTCTACAGAAGACCAACTCAAAAAAATGGACTAAGTATACTAAATACAAATATTCAGAGCATCAAAAATTCAGAAGGAAGAAAAGATATAAAAAAACCTTTTTGCGAAATAAGCATCGCATAAAAAAGAAGGACTTTAAACCACAATGTTACATATGCAAAGGGCCTCATTATGCAAACAAATGTGATCAGTGCCATAAGCCTGAACATTCAAAGAAAGTTTGCACATTAAGGAAAGCAGGACTAGATTATTTGCCCTTAATAGAAGTTACTAGTCCTTTCTCCTCTGATTCTGAAGACCATTGTCTTCAAATTTCTGATTCAGATATTTCAGTTGAACAAGAGCCTCTTGTCTATCATTTTGGTCTACACTCAGAATCCGAGTCTAAAAGTTTTCATTCAGCATCTGAAGATTCTGAAGTTTCTTTTATGTGCAATATGTTTTCCTCTAGAAACAATTGGTCTCGTGGAAAATTCTTTCCACAACGAGGACGAGGATGCTTCTCCCCATTTAGGAAAACATTTACAGACAATGAATATGAGTTAAAAGATTCTCAGATCCAAGAAAATCTAGATGAGCTAGATAAGAAGATTCAACATCTGGAAAATCAAAAAGAACACTATGTGACTCCCTATCAGCATCAAAAGATTACTCATGAGATAATCAAAGCCAAAAATGCTAAGGAAGAAATACTCAGTCAACACCCTGATATGCAGTGGGTAAATAATGATAGGCCAGGATCAAAATCTACATCAAAATACACTCCAAATCCAACTGCACAAAAAGCATTTCAAAAATCCTCAAAGATTGATTGGTTGGAAAATCGCTTAGCTTTCTTGTATACGGTAAAATCTGATGTAAACAAAGAGATCCTTTCTCTTCAAAAGAATTTAAGAGAAAGTCAAGCATCTTCAAGTTCTCTTAGCTCTTTAGATAAGTATCTGACAGAACTTGAACAGTTAAAATGTGAAGAGTCTTCTTTCACACCTGTTACAACACTGGTTTCAGAGACAACAGAAGAAACAGAAGTAGTTGAAGAGAAACATAATGTTTATACCTATCTGAAAGGGTTTTCAAGCCCTTGTCTAGCATTCTTGATTACAGTTAAATTACCAGGAATAAAAGCTTATACGTTGTGTGCTTTATTAGACTCAGGAGCAGATTGTAATCTAGCTCATGCTTACTGTTTCCCTAGAGATTGTTGGAACACAACAACAACTTCAATCAACTCACTTACCAGTAATGGTAATCCTGTGAAACATAAAGCCTTGATCCCATTAAAGTTTGGTTCTAGTCTCCATCAGACCAAATTTTTTGAATTTCCAGTAGAATCCTATGATTGTATTATAGGAAGTGCTACTCTACAGCAATGGAGTCCATATACCATTGGTAAATATGGCACTAGTATTTCATTTAGTGTAGGGTCTATCACACAAATCAATGAAGCCAGGACATATTCTCCAAGACTCACACTTTTCCCAAAAGATAAGATCATTCAACTAGGACAGCGTGTTTGGTTTACACGACAAGCAAAAAATACAAAGTTAGATCTTGAGCAAGTTCAGAAAGATTTTGTTGCTACTGTACTTACCAAAGATCTCCAAAAATACTAGAGATCATGTGAATGTTCACTTACTCTAAAGAAAGATCAGAATGGAATGGAAATGATCCCGAAAAGAAAAGCCAATTATCTCATTCTCTCCAAAACAGATCAGGAATTATGTGAAAAAGAAATTTTTGAACTTTTAGACAAAGGATTGATCAAACCTAGTACCGGCCCCTTCTCTTGTCATGTGATGTATGTTCCTAAAAAAGATGAACATGGGAATGAACTATCAGAAAGAAGATTGGTTGTCAATTATAAACCTCTTAATGCATGTCTTGAAAGTAATCAACATCCCCTGCCCAACAAGGATTATATATGGCAGCGAATTCAAGGATGTAATGTTTTCAGCAAATTTGATCTGACAAAAGGATTTTGGTAGGTAAAAATCAGAAAAGAAGATCAATACAAAACAGCCTTCTCAGTCCCACAAGGGCTGTATGAATGGACAGTTTTACCATTTGGAATCAAAACTGCTCCCTCCATCTTTCAAGGTATTATGGATAAAATCTTTGCCCCTTATGCAAAATTTCTTCAACCTTACATAGATGATATTCTGATTTTTAGTCAAGATCACAAATCTCATCTTGAGCATCTCAAGAAATTCCTATCAATATGTCAAACAAATGGAATTTGTCTAAATCCCTCCGAAATTAATTGGTGTACTGAAAGCCTTATTTTTATTGGCACACGAATTGAGCCAAATGGAAAGATCTATCCACAGAAACATCTCCTTGAAACAATTCAATAGGTAGAAGTCAAGGATAAGAAATCATTACAACAATTCCTTGGATTAATGAATTACATTGCAGGATACTTCCAGAATATTGCAGAAGCACGCAAAGAGCTCAACAAACTGTTAAAGAAAAATGCACCTCCTTGGTCTAACGTTCACAATCAAGCTATTCAACAAATTAAACAGCAATGTCATCATCTTCCTCACCTTAAAATCACGGGATCTAGCAAGAAAATTGTTCATACAGATGCCAGTGACACCGCATGGGGTGCAGTACTGTTAGAAGAAGTAAAATAGAATAATCAAATCAGAGAAGAAATTGTCAGGTATGAATCTAGATCTTTGAAAGGTGCTAAACTTAATTACCACTCTACACATAAAGAACTTTTAGCTGTGGTCAAAGCATTTGAAAAGTTTCAGCTATTTATTGGTGATCATAAATTTCTTCTACGAAGTGATTTGAAAAAGCTTCCTGGATTCTTCCGCAAAGAATCAAAAAATAAAGTTGTGCGAGCAAGATTGCTCCGTTGGGCACAAATTATTGATACTTTTGATTTTGATACTGAGCACATTGAAGGTTCCAAAAATATCTTAGCTGATTTTCTTAGCCGAGAAGGATCTGTTCATAGGGTTCATAGTCTCAATCACATTCAGCCAGGGGAAGGTCACAGACAAGTTGTTTTACAACCAAATCTCTTTACAGAACAAGCTCAGTCTCAGGAAGATATCATTGATAACCTCAATATGGTGTTCAATAGTTATGTTGATAATTGTCCCTAGACGTGACAACTCTATGAAGATCGACGAAGAGTGTTGATTGAAGAATTCACTCATAATCAACAAGCCCAGCAACAACAACACAATGTCCGAATGATCAGAGAATGCAAAGAAGAATATAATTTTATTAGCAATGTGCCATGGCAAGAAAATTTGAATGTTCTAACACATCAACTGTATCTAGAACAAAGGTATCGACATTTTGAAGCATCACGACAACTTCTAACTGATGCAGTATTTCAACGACAGCCTTGTCATCCATCTGATGAAGAAATTAAAAATTATCTCCAACATGTAGTCAGCAATCCTACCTCTCCTGAATGGCCTATTATCACCAGTGTGATCTCTTTTGAATGGCCTACTCAAATCCTGAGCAACACTCATATTCCTGATCAGCAGCGATGGTTAAGCATCAATCAATTGGGAAATTATTTCAGAGTAGTTTTCCCACATGATCATCTGATACAGCCAACAACTTGTAATTATGGGTATTTGCATAAAATCACTTTCCATTCCTACATTGAAAATCCTATAAATAGGTATATCTTCTCTATCTATGGCCCCTCTTTGCAGCAACAAAATACCATGGAACTCCAAAGTTTACATCATTGGGCACATCCTCATACTAGACAACCAATTTGGATCTTCACTATTTTCCAGACCAAACCAGAACCGTGGGATATTGGTAATCCCATAAAACAGGCACATGTTCATCTTTGTCAAAGAATTCTTTGGAAAGAAGAAACTCTTGAAGAAAGATTAATGAACGTAATGAGTATTCCATCTCAGGAAGAATCAGATAGTGATCTTGAATATCACTCACCAAAGCATCAATGATACACCTAAGTGGATGGGGTTGTCATTCACACTTCTACTCTCTTACGTGACCGAATCTGACGTGTTAGCTTTTGGGAAGAGCTGATCATTTCTCTAAAAACCATCCATATGTGTTTTTGCACATATTCATTATGTATGTGGCACATATTGGCTCTGGAGTAATGAGTTTCCCAACCATCAGAAATTATAATAATTGTACACCAGTTACCAAAGTATGGTTGAACAAAACTAGGGGTAGACTCCACTACCATCCTAAAAGGGTTAGCCCAACACCTTAATAGGGTCCGTGTTCTTTATCTCTTCACGGGTTTAAAAGAGATTCTCCCGTAGTCACTTTCGGGTGTAAAGTGAAAGCATCACGAGTTGCTTGTCTCTACTCATTTGTTAGCACACTAGTGTGTTCGTAGATATTGGGGTCCACCCAGACCAACATACAGGTCATAGTGGGCATCTACTGTAGTAGTGCGCTCTGCTTTAATAAAGTGGTTCTCCTGATTCTTGACATGTGTCAGCAATCGGTTGAGACCCCCTCTCCAATTTGCCTATAAAAGCATGCTTCCCTTAGAGAAAGGCATTCGGAGTTGAGTAAGTCTAGATTCTTGACTCTAGGATAGTTCTGCAAGTAGAGAGTATGCTCTCATCCTTTTGGATGATCAGAAATCAGACCTTGCCCTTAGGATGTCTTACCATATGAAGCGTAATCTCTTCATCTTTTGTTGTGTCATATTGGTAATACTTTTGGTATGTACATTTGCCTGGTTTGTCCATGTATAAGCGCCTAATGGATGTAGTAGAAGTGATCCTATTCTAAGTGATCCTATTCTACTCTTGGAGCTTACTATAATTCATTTTAGCAAACAGGAGGTTGGCGGTTCAAACCACCAAAACCTTTTAATAGGCTTTAGCATGTGATTTGCAAACAACAAAATCTCTTATCAAAAACAAATCACATGAAATCCGCTTGCCTTAGTCGCTGGGAGAGAAAGTAGATGCCATGTCAACATTTTTGCCATGTCACTACTGACTGTGCATGCTGACATCATGCTGACATCATGCTGACATCATCACTATTACATTTTGCCTCCAAAATTCAAATTGTCATAACTTCATACGAACTCCGTTTTTGATGAAACGAACGCCGTTGGAAAGCTCTTGATGAGCTCTTTAATTTGAAACCCATTGTTTTCCACTTTTGAGATGGTCAATTTTTTTGCCTTTTTTCTGGGCCTTTGACCAAGTTTGACCAAACTTTGACCGAGCATATCTTTTGCATACGAGCTCCTTTTTCACCTGTTCAAGTTGCGTCGGGTTCCATTCTCTGAGCTCTTTGTAGTGATGCTAAATTTGAGAGATTATGAGATTGTAATTTTTTTCACCATCGTAGATCCACTTGGATCATAAATGGTTAATATTTCTGATGGTACTCCTTGGTATTCTATATAAAAATAATCAAGTTTCTATGGTATGATAAATGTCCCTTTGCATTGAGAAAATTAGAGTTGAGAAAATGGTTGTTCGGTGATGATTTGTATCTGCAAGTTGCAAACAAATAATCCTTCTTCCACCAACGAGTCATTCCATTCAAGAAAGACCATGTCTAACGATATCAACCCACAAAAAAATAGGGAGACAATTGTTAGATTGTGGTCTAACTTTAAAAGAAAAGGTGATGGAAAATGTTATTGTCCTTGCAAAATTTGTAAGGGCTTAAAGACTTGAAGATATCTAATCAAAACAATCGAGGAACATTGTAGGGAGCATGGTCACATTGAAGTGGGAAATGAATTTCATCCATTGGTATGTATTTCAATAGTTTATAAAATACATAAGACATGATTTGATGATGACATCATGGTCATGGTTAATTTAAGGTCATCAGTTTGATATAGGTCAACCACCCTGGGTTTCATGTTATGGACCATAACAATCTAGAGAATGTGGATTTCCAAATGAGGGAACATGGAGGTGTGAATATAGAAGTAGAAGGTAATGATCCCATGGAAGAAGATCACGATGATCAAGAAGACCACAATGGTCAAGAAGATCATGATGATGATGTATTGTTGTCACTGTATTGTTGTCAAAATTATCAAAATGATGATGATGACGATGATGATTTGATGATGCTCATGATGATGATGATGATGATGATGATGATGATGATGATGATGATGATGGTGATGATGATGAGATGGATGAAGAAGATGATCAATGACATGATTGAAATGTACAAGGTATGTGATTTAATTATTTATAAATATTTATATTGATTAGTATATATATTTAATATTGATTTATTGATTTCAATTCTAATGATTACATATTTATTGTGTTCAATTCTAATGATTACAACATATGTGATTTATAATTGCCAATATTTTGCTTATGATGCTCAATTAATTGCCACTGATACATATATATATTTTGTTTGATTGTCACCCTTTGTGCAAACAGGCAATTGACTACAGACATTGTCACCCCTGCTGTTTACGATCTTGCATATTGTTCATGTTGTCTTTTACGTTATTTGTAGCATACGTATCATGTAATTTTTAGCTAACTTAAGATAAATGATTAACATATGCAAGAAATTTAACCCCTTTGGCGAGGATCCCACACAGTGACATGGATCAACAGGTATAAGTCAATAAATAGACATAATTTTCTTATATTATTCTTTTTTATCAATGAGCACGTATGTTATAAATAGATATATTATATTTTATATTATAAATAGACAAAAAATTTGACATGTTATATTCTTCTTGTTTATCCTTTTATATGATTCATGTTTGTGTGCCTTTCCTTCACTTCCAACTTATATTTTATATCTCCCACGTATAGACAAAGAAGAATCATATGGATCGTGTCACAACTGGACTATTCTAAATATATTATTTAATTATTATCAAAATTCTATTTGAAGTGGGGACATGACAATATCTCATTTGATGGATTGTAGGACCCACCAAATAGGTACTTGTCAAATCTATCTACATCAAATGAGGGAAATGAGAGAATGGTAGATGAAAGTTCTACATGTAGTACAACTAAAATAGGGAGATCAACTAGAAGTCAAAAGATTAGAAAAAAATTTAATAAATGCATGCAATTTTTCCTTGCTAAAGGGGGGCCATGTTCTTATGATGATGAGACCAAAGGCAACATCAAGGCTCCCTTTTGGTACACACATCTTGAGAAAGAATGGGTACTGAATGAGCTACCTCCAATTAACACTATTTTTTGTGTTAATGATAGGATATATCGCATAGCTCCATCCTCATTACATGGTTTGGGCCTATTTTCCATGGATGGGATAAAGGCATGTTACAAAAAAGTTGTTGAATTGATGGAGTATGACGGTCCTTGTTACAATTACAATGATTGGATGCAGATTGTTCAATATAAAAAAAGTATGCGTAGGTATGCTTTATCAACAAATTATATACAATGGAAAGAAAATAATCAAAGTAAAAGATTTGCTATGTACATTTATGGGAGACCAAAAGCAATAGTGAATATTGTGGGTTTTATAAATAGTACGCGACCTTCCTCAACTAATAAGCAACCCAATTGCATATTTGAGGCATGTGAGGGGAATCAAGTTTTTGTATGTGAGATAAAATCAATAAGTGCAAGGGAAGAACTACTAATAGATTAACATTTAAATCGCATAGATAAAAATAAAGTTACTATCATGAGGGTGGTAAGTACTATATACTATTTAAACTAACCTCAAGTTTATGACTCCAATATACCATTTTATTAATAAGTTTTTTTTGCTAAGTCTATTGTTTTCAGTTCACTGAAGTTTTTATATTTAATCTTTGTCACAGGACAACATGGATCCCCCACATGATATAGGCCGTGGGGATGCTCCTCCCACCCATTCGTCAGCAACGGTAAACCTTATTAATATTGTACAAATTAGATAGTTGAAAAATGTTATATTATTATGTTATTTTATTTAGGGTTTTGGAATTATTATGATAGTTTTACTGATATTCCTGTCAAAATTTGATGTTCAGGATAGGGGAAAAGAACCTACAACAACAGAGGCAATAGTTGTAGATACATATGAGGATATCCCATAAATGCCTAATCTAATAAATATGTTGAAGAAAAAACTAAAAAGAGTCAATACATAAATTATTAGCATTTTGGAAGATGCAAATCCAATCGAGGAGATGCTGAAGAGGTTAGATGAATTGATGCTGCAAGCACATCATTTTGAAGTAAGCAGTAATGAATCTTTAGTTATAACAAAAGTTCAATAAAGGTTTATATTTTATAATCTTTTATGTCGTGAACTAAAATATGTATGTGTTCTTGTTATAGGATTTTTTGCTTTCTCAAGTACCTGGTCATGGACATCGCGATGAGGCCGGTACTAGCAGAGCTCTGGCCACCCTAGGTAAAATAATCCTTAAGTTGACAAGTTCCAAGGATTTTTTTCTTTGGAACATCAAAAACTTCTTAAGTTAACTCTTACTTTTATTATTTCAGAATGTCTTTGCTAACAATGTATTTTTTAGGTGATCAAGTGCAGGTGACTCCTCCTAGGAGGTCGACCGACATCCATCAGAGATTGCCAAGTGCAATGTCAGCAATAAGGGGCATGCAAACATCAACACCTTTATGGTCTATGCCTGGTAAATCCTTGTTTTTCTATATTTGGTTGTGTTAATTATGATTTTATAATTTGTACTTTAAATCTTGGGTGCATGTCATAGTGGATTAATTTTGTGGAGTGCGAGATACACTAGCACCATCTGCTATGCCAAATACAGATCAGAGTACCTGTATTGGTGATAATTCACCATTTTCTCCTAGATCTACCTATGTTTCTAGCACGGGAGTTATGTAGACGTCATTGTTGATTGACGATAAAGAATTGATGCCTTTAAAATGTCCTAAGCTCCCAGGTACTTTAAAATTATTATTATTTATATTGTAATATGCATTTACCTATTCATAAAAAGTTTTGGATTGATGATCCCATGACATTTTTTGTAGGAAAGGATTCATTTTGTAAGACAGTTTATGACCTCACGTTGAAGATATTTAGGCCCACCATACGTACAAGGTGGAACATCATAAGTGAACTAACCCCATCCCACTATTTTTATTTCATATCATTAATTGGTACAGTATTTTTCCTTTCATTCAGGCCTTTTATTTTATTATATTCAAGGTACACAACTTTATTTAATTTTTCTATCTAACAATTTTGTGTTTTTTCTTAAAAGGTGGAACTTGCAAGACAAAAAATTAAAAGATCAGCTCATTAAAGATTTAGAGCATGAGTTTGGTAGTAATATTTTTGAGGAGAAGAAAATTTTAGAAAAAGGTGCCAAATAGCTTAAGACTGTGAGTGACTTATATAGGAGTCTCGTCCATAACCCAAAGTACGAATGTCCTCCCTTTATTCTAGTGAGGGATTGGAATGAGTTTATTTTGGATGCAAAGGAGCAAGGGGATGCTCAAAGAGGAATTACACCAGCAAATGAGAGAAGAAGGTATGCAATATAGTATTAACTGCTAGTAGAATGTAATAATTCACTAATTAGTGATCTTTATATCTATATCATGTAACATATTTCAAACTTTTCATAGGTTGTAGGACACATCAAAGGCAACAAAGGCCAGACTACAACATATTGGGTAGCACAAACTTAGCTCTGGTGGATATTCAAAAATTAAAGAATGAATTGTAAGTAGCAGTAAATGAATTCCAGAGAAAAATTATTAATAAAATACAAATAATTTTGTTTAATTTAAAAAAATGCAGGGCTTAGAATTTAATTTAGAGGCCATGGCAGAACACAAAAAAATTGCCTTCAAAGAAGGCTATCAAGTCATGGCTGAATGCCTACGCCAAGCTTCCACTGGCCCAAACCAAGTGTCTCCTACATCATGTGAACATGTAAATATACCAAATAAAATATATTTGAAATTGAATACTTGAGCAACAATCTATTTGATAATAATGTGCATGACATTGCAATGCAGCCTCCTAATCATAACATAGATCCTGCACTGCATGAGGAAGCCCCTGATGTGCATCGTAGTGTCGATGGAGGTGTTCATTTTCTATTTAAAATCAATTATGTAATTATTAATACAATTTAACATCTTAAATTGAAATTGGTGTAACCTTTTTTGTGTATATATATTTTAGAGCATAAAGAATGTCATGTTGAATGAGTGGAGGATGTTCAGAGTGATCAACATGTAGATCATGGTGCACATTCAGGTAAAGAAAACCTATGTTTTGTTCTTTTAAATTTCTTTTTTGATTTATAGTTCTTTTACTTAATTAAATACTTGTAACACTAATATAAAATGGTGTAAATTTAACCCATGATGTAGTTGTTATTGTAGCGGACCTCCCTTTGGCACAACAACCTCATGTTCCTGAACAGATGATGAGGAGACATGTGTTGGCATTAGAACCAATAGAAGAGGGGAATGACAAGGATATTGATGCTCCTCTTAGCCGTTACCTTAGAAAAATGAACAAGAAACCAAAAAAGAAATGATTGTAATTAACATTTTTTGCTAATGAAAGAACATTATCTTAATGGATGTAATTTTGTACTAGTAAATGTTGATGAATGATGTGTTAATGAATTTTTCATGAATGTTCTGTGTTAATGAATTTTATGTGTTAATGAATATTATCATGTGATTATAATGATTGAATGCTATATTTCAAAAATGGATGAATGAATGAATGAATGTTATTAGATGTTAATGGGAAATGTAGATTGATGTTAGGGGGGGGGAATGAGCTTCCACCTTCATGTGGTTGGCCTTGTTAAGTAGAGAATATTAAACTATTCTTGAAACCAAGTGAAGCTCAAACTAAACCAATGACATAGATTCATGGTACTAATGATTGTTCATGTAGTATCCTTCAATATCTTGAATGCAAGTTTTGAAAACTTACCTTTGTTTAGGTACCACTATCTCATGTTCATGCTATAACACTTCTTTATGCATTTCATTTGTAGCTGTACCAAATGACTATGAACTAAAAACATGTGTCTAGTAACCTATTCACTCAGTTAATATATGTAAATGTAACTTTTGATGTGCTATATCTATCAATGAATCATTGCTTTGTCCATATTTGAATCTATAACCTTTTAGGAGTCTCTATTCTCACTTTACTTGGTCGGTTTGTTTACTATTGATTTGGACCTCATGTCTTTGTAACACATCATAACTTCATATCTCTATATTGGTTGTCCTTGATTTTACTAGTTTTTATATATTGTGGTGATTATATTATCTTGTTGATTTGTCCTTAGGCTCTTTGACTATTCACTTATAGAATGATGTTTTGATGAGAAAAGACTCTAATGTTTTGATTTCTCCTTAGGCTCTGAATATTTTGAACTATTTTATGCTTCAAGCATCTTTGCAAATATAAAGTTTCCTTTAGTGTATATGACAAACTGTCATTTGTGTCATTTGTGGAATTGTATTCACTTCATGGAAACTTCCCTTAAATTCAAAATTTGTTCTCTCTCAACTTCAACTGAAACATACATTCATAGTATAGATATTAAAAATTAATTTTTGGGACATCTTACTGTAAGAATGGTGCTGGGTAGAGAGCATTATATGGTATGTCATGCATTCTTATTAGCTATCAATGATCATTTAAAAGCCCATTTTTTTGGTACTGTTGTCCCTTTTGAATGTATGAATTTATGCTTATGCTCAAACTCATAATTTAATGATCTTCTTTGATACAGATAAAGCTAGGTTTCATTCAATTAGCAAAGAGACACATGAGATGAATATCTATAGAGCTCAAGTCAATGGGAAACTCAGAAAAGGAGTCTGCACAAGAATTCTTGTTGCTTCAAGGTGTGTGTCTTGGTGAGTTTAAGCCTTTTGAAGAACTTTAGAAATATTGAATACATTATTGCTTGCCAACTATTTGATAGAGCCTAGGAAATCATTGGTTCTTCAAGAATAAGATTGTTTGCACACCATGCATTGTACATGAACAGTCAATAAAAGGATTGAAATTCTTTGATTTTAAGACTTCAATACAATATAATCGGTACATGGAATGATCAAAACTTATAATAGAAATCAATGAATGCTTTTCCTATCAATGTTGCATTGAATAGACAGTTTAATAATATAAACACCAGAATGTGTCTTCATGAGTAGAAAAGTGACTTTTTGAAAAGAATTAAAAGTTTATTGATTGGTAGTTCATTACATTGTTTTCTTCATTAAATGTCAAGATGTTGTGAATCTAAGAAAATTTAAGTCAATAGCACCAAATATATCACTTAGAAGTCTTGTGAAGAGTCTTGGTGATTTTAAGTGAAATATTTGGTGTTATTGACTTACATTTGCTTGGATTCAAGGACTTTAGAATATACTCCAAAATTGATTATGTAACAAAGGAATTGAGAGGAAAGGATCTTGATTTAGGTTAACAAATATTTCAACATGATTTTGGACAAGATCTTGACATGAGTGGATGGGTGTGGATGGTGGGATGGGGGGTGTATAGGTGAAGAGTATTGGCCTGGTGAGTTTAAGCCTTTTGAAGCACTTTAGAAATATTGAATACATCATTGATTGCCAATTATTTGATAGAGCCTAGGAAATCATTGGTTCTTCAAGATAAAGATTGTTTGCACACCAAGCACTGTACAGGAATAGTCAATAAAAGGACTGAAATTCTTTGATTTTAAGACTTCAAAATAATAGAATCAGTACATGGAATGATCAAAACTTATAATACCAATCAATGAATGCTTTTCCTATCAATGTTGCATTGAATAGAGAGTTTAATAATATAAAAACTAGACTGTGTCTTCACAAGCAGAGAAGTGACTATTTGTAAAGAATTAAAATTTTATTGCTTGGTAGTTCATTACATTGTCTTCTTCATTAAATGTCAAGATGGTGTGAATCCAAGAAAATGTAAGTCAATAACACCAAATATATCACTTAGAAGTCTTGTGAAGAGTCTTGGTGAGTTTAAGTGATATATTTGGTGTTATTGACTTACATTTGCTTGGATTCAAGGACTTTAGAATATACTCCAAAAGTGATTAAATGTAATGAAGGAAGTGAGAGGGAAGGATCTTGATTTAGGTCAATGGATATTTCAACGAGGTTTTGGACAAGATCTTGACATGAGTGGATGGGTGTGGATGGTGGGATGGAGGGTGTATTGGTGAAGAGTCTTGGCTTGGTGAGTTTAAGCCTTTTGAAGCACTTTAGAAATATTGAATACATCATTGCTTTCCAAGTGTTTGACAAAGCCTAGGAAATCATTGGTTCTTCAAGACAAAGATTGTTTGCGTGCCAAGCACTGTACAGGAATAGTTAATAAAAGGACTAAAATTATTTGATTTTAAGACTTCAAAACAATATAATCAGTACATGGAATGATCAAAACTAATAATACCAATCAATGAATTCTTTTCCTATCAATGAACTTCTATGGTCCCACAATAGTGTGTCCCACTTTTTTAGACATGCTGATTTTTGTTGAAATAACACATTTTTAATAAAATATGATGATTTAAGCCTTGAGAGGTTCCATTTGAAGGAATTAATTACAAATGGCTAGATCAAAGCCTCTTAGATTAAAAAAATATTGATATAACATCTATACTCCTCATTCATACCTACAATGGAGTCTCCTTTGCACCTATTAAAATGCTAACAAAAAATCACTTTGACTTCATGTTTTGGAAGATCAAATGAATCCATTTGAAAAACCTATCTATGTAGTATGATGCTATTCAGAACAAGATTTCTAATGAATATAATTTTATTACATGTTGAGTTCATTATCACTTTTAAATATTACTTTAACTAAACATAGGTTGTTTAGTCATTCAACAACCTGTCTCTTCAAGACTTCGAGAAAAATAGTAAAGTACAAAAGAAAAATTATGAAAACTATGTGGGAAAAAATTATTTGTGTCACCTTTCTATAAAAAAAAAAAAGAATTTCGATATACACGGATCAAGTTAGAGCGATCCAAGTGACCTTAAGTCTAAATTACAATTACTGTCACTTTAGAGCTTAATAAACTATGAAATATTGACCCAAAAGGAATGAAATCAATTTTATCCTTTAGATATTAAAGCTATAAATATAATCTTGAAAGAATTACATTGTTATCATTTTTTTTTTAAAGTTATGTTAATCCAAGTGAGAGTAACTCCTTAAAAACATAGTTTTTCACACAAACCACTTTTCGAAGAAGAAGGAAAAATGAGTTTAAATGAATTTTTATTTTTATTTAAAAAATATATTTAGAAACTAGAAATAAAATTCTAAGAGAGTCTAGTTTACATCATCTTCAAATTCCTAATAGTTTTGTGGCAACAGGTGTTCAAAAGTGAAGTTTTTTCTCAGAATGTTGATCTCTGTGTCAAAGTTGGCCAAAAAGTGGGACAAACTATTGTGTCTTCAAATGATTGGAATGGGAGGTGTATTAGTGAAGAGTCTTGGCCTTGTGATTTTAAGCCTTTTGAAGTACTTTAGAAATATTGAATACATTATTGCTTGCCAACTATTTGATAGAGCCTAGGAAATCATTGGTTCTTCAAGAGAAAGATTTTTTTCATGCCAAGCACTGTACAGGAACACTCAATAAAAGGACTGAAATTCTTTGATTTTAAGACTTCAAAACAATAGAATCAGTACATGGAATGATCAAAACTAATAATACCAATCAATGAATGCTTTTCCTATCAATGTTGCATTGAATAGAGAGTTGAATAATATAAACACCAAACTGTGTCTTCACGAGCAGAGAAGTGACTGTTTGTAAAGAATTAAAAGTTTATTGCTTGGTAGTTCATTACATTGTCTTCTTCATTAAATGTCAAGATGTTGTGAATCCAAGAAAATGTAAGTCAATAACACCAAATATATCACTTAGAAGACTTGTGAAGAGTCTTGGTGAGTTTAAGTGTTATATTTGGTGTTATTGACTTATATTTGCTTGGATTCAAGGACTTTAGAATATACTCCAAAATTGATTATGTAACGAAGGAAGTGAGAGGGAAGGATCTTGATTTAGGTCAATGATATTTCAACATAATTTTGGACAAGATCTTGACATGAGTGGATGGGTGTGGATGGTGGGATGTGGGGTGTATTGGTGAAGAGTCTTGGCCTGGTGAGTTTAAGCCTTTTGAAGCACTTTAGAAATATTGAATACATCATTGCTTGCCAACTATTTGACAGAGCCTAGGAAATCATTGGTTCTTCAAGACAAATATTGTTTGCACACCAAGCACTGTACAGGAACAGTCAATAAAAGGACTGGAATTCTTTGATTTTTAGACTTCTAAACAATATAATCAGTACATGGAATGATCAAACTAATAATACCAATCAATGAATGCTTTTCCTATCAATGTTGCATTGAGTAGAGAGTTTAATAATATAAACACCAAACTGTGTCTTCACGAGCAGAGAAATGACTGTTTGTAAAGAATTAAAAGTTTATTGCTTAGTAGTTCATTACATTGTCTTCTTCCATCATCACAACTTTCCCATTACTAGTTAGCCATCACACATGGCAATACATTGCATGTGTAGTACAAAAATATTAGTAATTGGCAGATTAAATGCAAATAACTACTAAAAATTAAATTTTATCAGATAAAGATTAGTAATAGATATTTTATTTTATTTTTTAAAAATTAAATTTTTGGTCTCTTTTTCGACGGTCAAAAGAATATACTATCGATGACTATTCCGACCAATTGTCATCTCCATTTTGAACAATAGTTCTTTGTCATTTTGACGAGAATGCTATGTACTCAATGACGATTCTGACCAATCGTCATCTCCATTTTGACCAACAGTGCTTTGTTTTTTCAATGAGAATGCTATGTACTTGATGACTATTCTGACCATAAAATGTCACAATTTCGACCAACATTGGTCGCATAGATGGAAGACACAGCTGATAATTCTTCCAGGTTGAAGTGTTTGCTTCGACAATGAGTCCATCGATAAATCAACCTCTACATATGTCGTAATTGTGACAACCATCTTCTGGTCGTATAATAGATGAAAAAAATTAGACAATAGTTATGGTCGTTTGGTCGACCAATTGGTGTCTAAAAATCAACTAAAGCTCATCGAAAAACAAGCTAAAATTTACTAGTGCGAGATGGTGGAAGGGAAGGTTCATCCCTTGAGACTTTAACCTATCTCTAAGGTCAGTGCACTTTTTCCTTCTCCACACTCTCTTTTGGAAGGTTGTCCTTGTTTTAATGTGTGATTATGGAATTTAAGCTAATGCTCATCTCCTACATGGTATCAAACCTTTAGATTTGAAAAACCAATCTAATTGGCAATGAGCGTATATCTATTTCCAAATAATAGATCTTGGTGGATTTAGTAAGTTTTTTCTATTATCTTCTCTCACATCATATGAAGACTAGTTTAATTAAAAAATAGAAAGAAACACCAAACTAGGAGTTTTATTCTTTGTGTGTTTCTATTGTAGGTTCATTTCAAAACATGTTGGAGTAAATATGATCTCACCATCAAGTTTAGAGAGTCAAAGAAATTTGGTTTTACCTTTTGTTTCACCCAAATTAGGATTATAAGGAAAAATCTAAAAGGGTTTGAAATATAGTGGTGGTTTCTAGATTTGGGAAGTAGCTAGGTTTTTAGAATTTGAGAATATAAATCCTATTGTTAATTTGGCAATTCCAAAAACCCTAAAATCAAATCTAAAATTGAAACAAATTGAGACATTTTTGCCAATGCCCTAGAGATTTTTTATCCCCATCAATAATTATGTATAGTTGTATCATTGTTTGTATGGTTTTCTCACACCAACTATTTTAGGTCTTATTGGAAAAATCTATGCTAGCATATTTCTTCCCTTTACAAGAAAGATAGATGTCATAGTCTATGGAGTACGTGTTTATACATGCTTTCACCAATTTATGTCAATGATACTTTAGGTAACATTAATGTTGGTATTTTTTTATATTTTTAATCTATATACAACACTTAGTCTACTTCTTGTTGTATATGTGATTTTTTGGTAATAGTTCCTTGCCACTATCACTCAACTAGCCCATTTCTAGCTTGGTGTCTAGAAGCTTTTTTTAGTTGTAAATTTAATACTAGTAGTGGATGAAGTAATAGGGTATGTGGGGTCTATGCTAGAGGTGGGATGGAAGTAGAAACTTTAAGAGATGATATGAGATTCACATAACATACCTTTGTTGGAGATTTATGAGATATATTGCATATATGTACTAACATTGATGTTTTTTCATTGATGTCAACATATTTCCTTATTTTGGACACTACTCTTGGTTTGCTGAGTAAAGTGTTTGGATTAGTTTAGCGACTATATTGAGGACTAGATGTTGTGCAGTTGTAGATATGTTAAGAAATATCTGTACTTGATTTTATTCAAGTTTTCAATGTTCAACTTATGGTTTGAGTGAGTTTCAGGTGATTTATTAGAGACTATTTTTTTGGTTGTTTAGGAAGTGACAGTGTTGTAGTTTTTGGATCAGTGAAGAACATTTATGCAATACTTTTTGTCACTAAGGCGGTAGTGAGTTTAGGATATGGATTTCTATCCTCAATTTGAATGGTTTGTGATTTGAATGTTGACAAGCTATTTTTCTTGTGTAACAGAGGATGATGTTTGGTCTTCTTATTGAATAGTGAAAAGATAGTCATGAATTCTAAGATAGAGTTGCTTATATTGTTGATGTGGCATTTCACGTTGCTTGCTAATGTTTCTAAATCATGTCCTATTCATGTTTTTGGATCGCATTGGGTTATGTGATTAGATTCAGTGTTTTTCCTATTGCATGTTGATGTTTTATTATTCTTGGATGACTTGGTCAGATAACACGTTGTGAAGGACAAAAGAATATATGTTTGATTGCTAAAATTGATGACAGTTGCGACACACAAGTTTTTGTCATGTAAAATTTGATAATATTGTGAAGATAAGAATTAAAATGTTGTGAGATTTTTTCTTATATTATTGAAGCCTACTAATGTGATGTATATAGAATGTCAGTTGGGTAACCTATCTAAATCTAATTTTAAAGTAATTGACATACTTTTCAAGTGGATTGTTAGATTTGGTGCATACAAATTTATGTGGTCCTACTAGGACCAAGAGTTTCTATGGAGATAAATATTTCATATTGTTTATTGATGATTACTCAAGAATGATGTGGGTTACATTTCTGAGGGATAAATATGAATCTTTTGATAAACTCAAGATCTTTAGAGCTATGGATGAGATTGACATAGGAATGAAGCTAAAATGTACGAGATCATACTGAGGTAGAGAATTTGCTTCAAGAGAGTTTAATGCATACATTGAGGAGCATGGAATAAATAGATAGATGTGAGCTCCATGAACCTCGTGCAAAAAAATGAAATTATAGAGTGAAGGAACAAATTTATTCTTGACACTACATGCACCATGATGATGGAAGGAAATGTACCATAGATCTATTGGAGAGAAGCAATGAGTACCATAGTCTATACATTGAACCAAGTTTAGATAAATAAAGGAAATGGTAAGACACCCTATGAAATTTGGTATCGTCATGTCCCTATAGTGAAGTACTTTAGAATTTTTGGAAGAAAATTCTACATCAAGTGAGATGAAGAATTAGGTAAGTTTGATCCTAGATGTGATGAGGGAATATTTCTTGGTTATTATACTAAGGGAAAAACTTACAAGTACTATAAAAATTGGTTGGGAAATCTAGTTGAAAGTGATAATGTGAAAGTGGATGATATTTATCATAAATAGGTGAGATCTTGTTGTTATGAATTAGATGATGAAGAAGAAAGTTAGATTGTGAAAGCATAGAATTAGAATCCAAATCTGAATCAGAGTGGATTTGTAGAATAGGATGAGGAAGTTACAAATGAGGAAGAAGTGGAAACAAAATATTCTGATACAAAATAAAATCCAAAGACTCCAAGGTATGTGAGGATGAATCATTCAAAAAATTAAATTATTGGTGATAGGAATCAAAGTGTTATGACTAGAGGAAGACATGCTAGAAATAGAGATGAAATTTGTTTAATTTCTAAAGTTGAACCTAAATATATTGATGAAGCATGCCAAGATGAAAGTTGGATTAAGGAAATTGAAGAAGAGTGAAGAACAAGACATGGATTTTAGTTCCCAGACCTAAGCATAAAAATGTGATTAGAACTAAGTGGGTATTTAGGAACAAATTGAATGAATATGGTGAATCAGTAAGGAATAAATCTATACTATTTTGCGAATGATATTCACAGATGAAAGGTATTGAATTTGAGGAGACCTTTTCCCATGTTGCTAGAATTGAAGTTTGTTAGGATTTTTCTTGCATATGCTACTTACAAAGAATTTAAGGTATATTAGATGGATGTCAAGTCCACATTCCTGAATGGATATTTGGAAGAGGAAGTCTATGCTAAGAAGCCTGATGGTTTTCCTTTAACTGATCAAGGTGATATGGTTTTCCAATTGAATAAAGCATTGTATGGATTGGAACAAGCATCAAGAGCTTGATATGAAAGGTTAGACAAATATTTGTTGAGAATGATTTTAGTAAAGGTACTACTAACATTAACTTGTATTTCAAAATTGATCATGATAATAATTTGATTTTTGAAGTATTTTTGGATGATAAAATTTTTGTTGGTAATGAAAAGTTAAGAAATGAATTTTCTAATGGAATGTAAAAGAAATTTGAGATGTCTATGATAGGTGAGATGAAATTATTTCTTGGTTTACAAAGTACTCAATCTAAAAAAGGGACTTCCATATCACAGTCTAAGTATGTCAAAGAATTGTTGAAGAAATTTGGCATGGATGATTCAAAACCGATTGGTACCCCTATTGTTACTAGTTGAAAGTTGACAAAGAGTGATGATTTTCCTAATGAAAATAAAATAAGGTACAAATCAATGATCAATGGATTGTTATACTTGACATAGAATAGACCTAATATAAAAAATGCAGTTTGTATTGTTGTGATATTTTAACCAGAACTGATGGAATCACATATTGCTTCTTCTAAGAGGATATTCATATATTTAAAAGGAAAATTTGACTATGGTATATGGTGTGGAAAGGATGATGATTTACATTGAGTTCCTTTATGAAAGTAGATTGGGAAGGTAATGTGGATGATAGAAAAAGGGTAAGTGGTGGAGGATTCTTCTCAAGAAAAAGGTTAGTCTCTTGGTCCAGTAAAAAGAAAACTTGTATAACACAATCTACTGCTGAATCTGAGTATGTTTATGCTGCTTTTAATTGTACACAAGTTGTTTGGATGAAGAAAATGTTAAAAGATTTTAGAGTAAGTGTTGATGAGCATATTCCTATTTATTGTGACAACTCAAGTGCTATAAATATTTCAAAGAATCAGACACTGCATTCTAAAATAAAGCATATATCTATCAAGTATCATTTCTTGAAAGACTAGGTGAGTAAAAGAGAAGTCATATTGGAATATGTGTCTACTAAAGAGAAGATAGTAGATATATTCATGAAGCGCTTGTCAAAGGAAATTTTTTAGTATATCCAAGGTAAGATTATGGTAGTATCCCCTCCTTCTTAGAGTGAGATATACATGGATTTGAATCAGTCCAATGCTTTCACAGGATCATCATTAACTTGGATTGATGTTTTTGTGGCTACTACTTAGGAGGAGTAGTCTTGTTAGGTATGTTGTTTAGTTTTTGAGATGTTCAGTTATTTTTGGCCTCTATAAATTAGTACATATATGTTCCTTTGTCATTGATGTCAAAGGGGAAGAGATAGCTATGTGAAAAATAAGTGCCAAACTTAGAGGGAGAAATTGAAGTGTTGAAAGAGGTATATTATGGATATTTTTGGTAGTATGGTTTCTTTGTGCATTGATTTGGTTTATCAAATCATGTGTTTCCATCAATGCCAAAGGGGGAGATTGTTGGATAATTCTGAGGTATATTGCATATGTGTGCTAACATTGATGTTTTGTCATTGATGTCAACATATTTCCTTATTTTGGACAAGGTTCAGTAAAGTGTTTGGATCAATTTTGTGATTGTATTGAGGATTAGATGTTTTGTAATTTTAGATATGTTGAGGAATGTTTGTACCTGATCTTGTTCAAGTTTCCAATATTTTCATTATCGTTTGAGTGAGTTTAAGGTGATTTATCAAAGACTATTTTTCTGGTTGTTCAGGAAGTGGAAGTGTTGTAGTTTTTGGATTAGTGAGGATTGGTTATGCAATATTTTTTGTTTCTAACCTAGTGGTGAGTTTAGGACATGTATGTGTGTCCTAATCTCAAATTTTTCATGATTTCAATGCTAAAAAGTTATTTTTCTTGTGTAATAGAGGGTGATGTTCAGTGTTCTTGATTAACAATAAAGAGATAGTTATGGATTCTAAGATAGAGTTTCTTTTATTGTTGATGTGGCATTTCACATTTCTTGATAATGTTTCTAGATTATTTCTATTCATGTTGTTGGATTGTATTGGGTTAAGTGATCGGATTCAATGTCTTTCCTATTTTGTGTTGATAATTTATTATTCTTGGATGACTTAGTGAGATAATGTGTTGAGGATGATCGTGGCATGATTCATGGATCTAGAGCATGTGCAAGAGGATGATTTAGATCCTAGATATGTATTTTTCAACATGTCTTGGATCACATTGATGTTTGTATTATAAATAGGTCCCTGGCTGACCTTGTGTAAATAAGTTGATGTAATGTATTTAAAGATGTACTCAATTGTAATGGTGAAGTGAGTAAGTGGATATATGTGTGTGTATCTAAAGAGGTGTGAGTGGAATCTATAATTTAGATGGATATTTATTGCACTTCATTAAATTTTTATTGGCATATGAGAGACTCTATCATTAAGTTTATAAATCAGTGGATTGTTGTCCATAGTGGATTGTAGTCCATTTTTGGGTTGTAGCCCTTATTGTAATCTTAAGGTTGTTTCCCTCTATTGTATTTGAGCACTAAGATCTAGGAAGTGAGCCTGAATGAATGTGCATTCCCCTTTGTACCTTTAATAGGGTTATTGTGCTAGTAAATCATCTTGTGTGTTTAATCCCCACCATGGTTTTTCCCTTAACTGGGTTTCCACACAAAAATTCTTGTGTTTTGTGTTCTTATACTTTGTGGTTCATTTATTTAATATATATCTTATTGATCTAATTTTTAAGGTTAAGTGTTGGGTGAAGTTTTTAAATTAATTGACCCAAAAACAAACCAATCTAATAAAACTTCCATTCTAGATAAACATGGAAAAACAAGAAGCATAACAATACAAAACCCGAAATGAAAAACCCCAGTTACTTGTAGAGCACCAACTAGTTAAGAGAATACCATGAGAATGTGGGGGAGTACTAACTCTTAGCTCACAAATAATTTAAAAATAAGAAACAACTTAAATAGATGAGAAACAGATAAAATAACAGAGGCCCTACCTTGTAGCCAGAGGAGAAACCTGAATAGACGATGAATAAAATTAATTCCACGCAGAATCTTGAAGTAGCTCCACACAAACACAAATATTCATGATGTGATTCCAATGAGATGATACCCACCAAAAATAAACAACCTAGTTAATTTATCCAAAAGAATTTGGAGCAAATTTCAAATTATTCATGGAAATTAAGTTAAATAACTCCTTTTAGAAATAAATAGCACTTTAGGCCAAAAAGGAAGGTTAAAAAAAATCACTTAAATAATTCTCATGAACTATTGACTCTTCCAAATTAAATATAATCTACTCCAATTAAATGGAATTCAATTATGACAAATTAGCCAACAATTAAATTAAATCCTCAAATACATAAAATCAATAGTTTTAATTAAGCCTCTTCCATGACAACTAAAGGAACTCTAACACAAAAACACTCCTCTAGTTGATAAAAAATACATTATGAAATTTGTATTTACCAATGTGTACTGAAGGGTTAACATTATAAACATGGGTACATCACCTATATAGGAACATTATTGGCTTAGAAATGAAAGGACAAAGTTATTACCTCCTATGCCACTACCTCCTATGCCACTACCAGGGATATAGACACACTCAATTCCTCTAGCTCAGGTAGAATGTGGTTAGTAGTTGTTCACTAAACACACCAACATCAATTGTAGCTACACATAGTATTAATAGATGAAGCATGAGAACATACATGATATCAAGAAGTGGAGGAGAATGAGACATCATTTAGACCTCACGAATGGGTAACTATGATTTTGTTTGACTTCAAACATGTTGTTCAAATAATCATTGAAATTGAAAAAAACATTTCATTTAAATATAAGGCATTTAAATAAATCATCTTTCTACAATATGAGAATAAATAAGAGAAAGTAGATAACTAAAATATCCAACAACATATAAGGCACAATATATCATGTAATCTAATAAAATCATCATAATAAAATAATCCATAGTATCGAATGCAAAATACACTAGATATTATCATACCACATCATGCCATTATAATAGAGCCATCATCTAGATATGATCAAAATGGTAGATAGAAAGATAATCTAACATCTAATTAGCTATGATATTGGTAAAGCCAAAATAACATATTGTCATTGAATGCCTCTTAGCATGTAGATAACCACAAAATCATAGTAAGTGTATATCTCAAATTAAAATAAGCACAAAATAGATTGCAATCATAGGAGGCACTACATTCTCCCTCTCTAGGCATAGGCTTACCCCTACAAGCCTGTAAAAAGATAAGTGTACAAAACTATCAACTATAAAGCATCCTACCATGTAACAAAAGTCTCATCACTTGGGTCCCATTGAAACCTTACCTTGTCTATGTATCTACCCCTAAGGGTCAACCTCCAATGCTGAAGAATGTGGATAGGCTCCAAAGAAACTTGTATATCTTCTACCTATAAAGCACCCTAATCAAGAACATGGGTCACATCAGGAATATACTATATCAACATAGAAACATGAAAAACCTCATGGATACATGATAGGATAGGTAGAAATGTCAAGCAATAAGAAACATGACCAATCCTCTCAAGGATCTCAAAAGGTGCAAAAAAATACAGCGCTATCTTAGAGCCTTTCTCATAACGGATAGGGCTCTTTCATTAATGAATTTGAAAAAACACATGGTCACCAATTGAGAAGTGATGGTCATGCCTATGAGCATCAACCTACTTCTTTTGTTGATCCTGAGTAGTAATCAAATTCTCTCTAATACAAGAAACCTATTGCTCCATACCTTGAAGCATCTTAGGACCCAAGAATACTCGGTCCTCTAATCAATCCTAAAACAAAGGTGTATGACATGATTGATCATACAAGTCTTGGAAAGGTGACATGCCAAGATAACTATGGTACACATTAATATATGCAAACTCAACCAAGTAAAAATAGTCCTCCCACCTCATCTACTCACTAGTAAATTTGAGGCCAAATTCTGATGGCCATGTGTTAGATTTGCAATGCCTATTTGTTGGAACTTTGACACGTGTCCGTCGACATTTTTTCTTTGGAAATGGCAACGAAAGTGATAACCATTGGTATTTCGACATCATTACCTGTCAGAATCGACCACATAAATAATTTTTTTACAATGTGATAGATCTGTCAAAAAATAGTTTTTACGACATTTCGTTAGTCGAAAAGGCAATGAATATGTAGTAAATGTCGACAGGACAATCTGTCAGAGGTTTAGCAGTCCTGTCGCACAAATTTGTCTGATTGGGGTTGTGTTTGATGGTTTTCCTATTGGATATCCAATGATCTATAATAAACTATCGACAAGACAATCCATCAGATGTATAGTGCTTTTGTTAGAAAAGCTTTACTACCTGTCAAAAAAGTGACAAATGGGCATAGTAAAAATAACAAAGAGACCAGCATAGTTGGTCTCTGTCTTTGGTCCGTATACTGAAAAAACATTTTACATTTCATTAGCTCATCAAATGAGGGGATTTAAAAGAATTTAATAGAATATTTTCATGATAACGTATATTATTTAAGTTGACGTTGCACAAGTTTATCGACTCCGTGCACTTATATACTTCGAGCACAGCCATAAAGAAGCATCTCCTCCCATGGCCTACATTACTCAAGCCATGGGAGGGGATGGTTCTTTATGGCTATGATCGATATATATAAGTGTGTGAAGTAGATAAATTCATTCATCATCAAACTAAAATAATATATGTTATACATGAAAATATCATCCATTAAATTCTTTCAAATCATCACATTTGATGAGCTAATGAAATGTAAATTTTTTTCTCAGTATATGGACCAAGAACAAAGACCAACTATGATGGTCTCTTGAGCTCTGCTATCTTTAGTCCTAGCTACTAGGTAAGAGCTGGAAGACTTATACCTGTCGATCATTGAGAATAATCACTACCTTGTCTTTATGTACACTGCATAGTATCCAATATAAGAGAAGGTAGAAAATATGAATGGATAAAAGAAATGAAAGATAAAATAAAATTATCTTCTTTTTTTCCTTCTCGTAATTGATCCTAGTCTTGTAAAAGTAATTTTATATGATCACTAGCACATTTCATGCATGGATGAGAAACAGTATCCAAAGTTTCTAGATTCTGAGAAGAGGTATGAGTGGAGGCCAAAAAAAGGATATTTGTGAAGTTTTTATAGACATAGTACTGAATCATCATCTCTGCACTGGTACTCAATCTGGAAACCCTCTCTAGCAAACCTCCACATCTAGAAAATCTCCATAAAAATCTCTTATGGCCTCCATTGCATATACATCTTTTCAATATCTAAAAACTCTCCATCATTGATTCCCGTCATTTTTCACTATCTCCATGGACTGAGACCTTAAATTATAGAGCTTCTCTTTGTTTTGAGAATATTTTAACATTCTCTACTTAACAGGGCCAACCACATGAAGGTGGAAGCTCATTTGGCCCCTCCTAGGGGCCTCTTATGACCCTTTACAACATTTTAAGACCTCTAAGATGTGTATTCTTAGGGGTCGTAAAGGGTCATAAGGGGTCCTGAGACACAACAAATGAGAAACATAAATGTAGGCATCATGGTCATAAGTTTTTGGAGACAACATAATTGAGTGGTATACCCAAATGATGCAAAGTAACCACTACTCCTTTAGAACCGGAGGAGTAGTAGTTGCTTTGCATCATCTGGGCATACAAATCAATTATGTTGTCTCCGAAAAATTGTGACCATGATGCATATGTTTATGTTTCTCAGCTATTTTGATATCTACATTTATGTTTCTCAGCTGTTGTGTTTATGTGCATGTTTTTTATGTGTTTGGGAATACATATTTCAAGCCTAGGCTTGGATCCTACGATAATTAGCTTCTTAACAATGAAGTAGATGATAGATGAGCAATTAGCTTCCCAAGAAAAGTCCCATAAATGAAATATGCATACCCAAATTCATGTGGTCTCCGTGTGTACCCAAAGGATATATTTAAGCCTTACCCTTGTTGTTTCAAATATATCCTCTGGGTATGCATAGAGGGCACAGGAATTAGGGTACACACAGTTCATTTATGAGATTTTTCTTGGAAGCTAATTGCTTAGCTCTTATCTACTTCATTTATTATCAAGCTAATTGTCAAAGGATCCAAGACCAGGCTATAAATATGTCTTCCCATTCTATTTAAGCCATATTCCTTGTTCTTGTCAAACTTTGTTGGTATGGTAGGCGTTCTCTCTATAGTAATCTTCTTCAATCTATGTTCGATGATAAGCATCTTCTTCTTCTTCCTAATTGTAGTCAAAGCTTCCTTTTCATTAGGATTCAACTCCACTTCCCCCATCTCATCACCTCATCACCCTCAGCTGCCATCCTAAGCCCTTCTTCCCTTTCCATTTCTTCAAGCCTTTGCAAGATATCTAGATCAATAAAGTCTACAACATTGTGTCCATCCATGATCTCAGGAGAATCATCTTCTTTCCGCTCTTCATTTGCCAAAATATACCGCTTCTTAAAGCTTTTAGAGTAATCTCTAGTGGTTACAAATCAATCTTATTACAAACTACAATAAGAGGCTTATTGGAAAACAAAGGTTTTATGTTGTCAAACAGAGCTGCCTATTGCACAATACTATAACCATAGGATCTTGAAACATAAAGGAAAAACAAAACAACTACCTTCAAATAAGTCAAGGTAATAATATTGAGCATCTCTATGGTGTTCCTGTCCTCCAAGTGGTGGTCCAAAATACCAAGGGTATCAATAGGCTAAATAGCTTCAGACTGTCACAGAGGCCTAATGGCTTTGCCTTGTAGCCCACAACATAAAGCACAACACTCAAAGCAAAGTACATGTCCATATTGTAGAAATGGAAAAGAAACAACAAGAAAACAAAGAAAAAAAATAAAAAAGAAAATATTGCAATTAAATAATCACCAACAATGATACACATAATACCTCTGTATGTAGCCCATATTTAACATATCAAATGCAAGAATGAAAGAAAACATGGAACTAAGCCCATAGTTCATAGGCCCACAGAGGGACATTTATCATATTCATAGAAATATGATTATTTTTAAATGGAATACACCAAGGAGTACCATCATAAATATTGACCATTTACAATCATGAACAATGAATAATCAAATAGCTCATTTTTTTATCAGCATGTGTAGTCTCTGTGTATATGAAAAATGAATGAAATATCAAGCTAAAATAAAACAGTGAACACAAATTCAAATTCAAGGCCTAATTTATCAAGAGAAACAAATATTAGGATGAAAGAAAAATCATTAAGACTATAGAAAAATCATTAGGACTATAGAAAAATCATTAAGACTAGAAAATCAATTTCTAAAAAAATCATTACGACTATAGAAAAATCATTTAGACTAGAAAATCAAGTTCTAGAAATGGACAATTCTGATGCTTTTCCATTACAGCAATTGGGCATTCATCATTTGGTACTTCTTGGTGTATTCCATTTAATTTTTTCAGCTGTTGTGTTTATGTGCATGTTCTTTATGTGTTTCACTTCTCTCCCTCGCAAGGGATACACCGATAAGTAATTGATTTGAAAGCATAATGATTTGACAATCTATTTTTAGGATAGGCATAATCATCTTGCCAACCTTAATGAGCAACATTTGTGATATATGTCAAGTACTTATAATCAGTATGCCCAACAAATAGAGACTTAGTAGTAAAAGCATGTCATTTGGTTTACTAGTTTACTTATAATCAGTATGTCCTTTAGTTTACTAGTTTAATTTGGTTTAAGAATGGTTTTTTTCATGTTTGAATGTACCATTGAATGAAGCTTGGCTATATTAAGTACAATCTTAAGACTCATGGCTCTTCAAATTATCTTGTTTCCTTTAGACCTCCAAACATGTGTACTATGAGATTTCCTGCAACAAATGGACTTGTGATGATTTTCACAACAGTACATGTGTTGGAGGAAAGCTCATAGTACTGCTTAGGCAAATCTGAATGTTCATCACTTGTTCATATAAGAGTTGATCATAGAAGGTATATGCATGATTGAAAAACATGCATATTTGACCAAGTAATACTAGGAGCTAGACCCAACAACAAATAGATTTGTGGTGATTTTCACAATAGTACATGTGTTGCTAGGTAAGCTCCCAGTAGTGCTCAGGCAAATCTGCATGTTCATCACTTGTGCATATGAAGTGGCTCTAATGGCAGATATAATCACTAAATTTTGCATACTCCTTATTTTATTCTGGGTTGATATTGTTAGACATGGTCTTTCTTGAATGGAATGACTCGTTACTTGTACATTGACTATAATGTTGGTGGAAGAAGGATGATTTGTTTGTAACCTGTAGATATAGACACTGAACAACCATTTTTTCAACTCTAATTTTCTCAACACAAAGGGACATTTATCATAGCCATAGAAACATGATTATTTTAAAATGGAATACACCAAGGAGTACTAGCAGAAATATTGACCATTTACAATCATGAATAGTTAACCTATATCAAATAGCTCATTTTTTTATCAGCATTTGTAGTCTCTGTGTATATGAAAAATGAATGAAATATCAAGCAGAAATAAAACAATGAACAAAAATTCAAATAAAAGGCCTAATTTATCAAGAACAAAAAACATTAGGACGAAAGAAAAATCATTAAGACTATAGAAAAATCATTAGGACTATAGAAAAATCATTAAGACTAGAAAATCAAGTTCTAGAAAAATCATTACGACTATAGAAAAATTATTTAGACTAGAAAATCAAGTTCTAGAAATGGACGGTTCTGATGCTTTGCCATTACAACAATTGAGCATTCATCATTTGGTACTTATTGGCGTATTCCATTTAAGTTTTTCAGATACCGTGTTTATGTGCATGTTCTTTATGTGTTTGGCTTCTCTCCCTCGCAAGGGATACACTGATAGGTGATTGATTTGAAAGCATAATGATTTGACAGAATTTTTTTAGGATAGGTGTAATCATCCCGCCAACCTTAATTAGAAACATTTTTGATATATGTCAAGTACTTATAATCAGTATACCCAACAAACAGAGACTTAGTAGTAAAAGCATAAGGTTGCACATCCACATCCACGCTAGTAAGTATTAGAGCCTTTCAAATTTGTAAAGAACACAAACTTTGTAAATCAAATTGATATTTCATTAAAACCTATGTTCTTGATCAAGTTCTTAAAGATTAAAACATGAAATAAAAAGAAGATGCAATGAAGACAACATGTGCCTTGTAGTGAGGACATTCTAGAGAGGTTTGATGAGTATTCAGATTGCTCAAAGATTGATTTTGAATCAGCAATTGGTGAAGAACATGAAGTGGTGTGTGGTGAATCTGAAGATGAGGAAAATCTAAATTTAGTGGTGTGTGGTGAATCTAAAGATGGAAGGAAAAAAAAGTCCCAAGTTTTGAATTTGGATAGTAGAGGATCCTTTCCTCATTCTCACAAGTCTATAGATTTTTCACATGGATTAATCAGTAAAGAAGAGGCATCTAGCATTGGCATTCAAGATATAAAGGTTGGGCCAGAACAATGCACAAAAAAGGTGCTTGTATCCATTTGAAATTTATCACTAGGGTATGACCATAATTCTGAGTTCATAACAGTGACATAACTCCACTACCTCAAGATATGGCAACGTTTGGTCAAGAAGAGAATTTACATCCTATATTTGAGGGTACACATGGTGCAAGAATGGGACATGATGAGAATGATACAACTCATCATAATTAATAAAATAACTCTTGCCAACATTAGGGTAGCCATAGATCAAAATAGTCCTGGTATTTGGGTCAATAGATGTCAACCTTTCCATATACTACCTCACCTATTTGAGGTAAGCCAAACTCGGTCCAATTCTCTTAACAATGGTACACATCCTTCCAAGTGCAACAACCTTCAAAGATTTGCAGCGGTAAAGAGAATCCCCATATTTTATCAGCCTAACATAGTCTTTGGCCACTTTGGCAATGAGAACCTCAGAATAGAGAATAGAAACTTAGTAAAACCAGTCTATGCCGCTATTTGTGAGGGTAGAGTCATGATAAGTACCTCTCAAACCTCTCCAAACATGTAAGATTGTCTTTAAATACTTTATATATCTCTTCTAAACATTAACCAAATCAAACCTACATTTGAATCCACACACAATAACCCAAAATGAAGGGTTTTATATCCTTTAATGAATCTCAGTCATTGGTAACGCATGGACAGTAAAACTAGTAGCCGCCAAAGAATTCAATAAGTGAATATAAATATTTGAAAACTTTCCTCTCAAATTCCCCAACCACTCCTAATTGGTTAGAGGGATTAGTTGAGTGTTTAGACACTAAAAATTCTCATGCAACTCCCAAAATTTCCCATACAAAATTAAATTAAATCCATTTATGAATTAAATCCAGTATGCCAAAGGACTAGTCCCAACAATTCTTAAACATACTTTATCTGATATGATTAATTGTTAATAAAGGTTTAATATACAATGGTCTAATTTGCATTTAATCTGCCAATTACTAATTGATTAAGCATATTATTACTATGCTTAATGTTCCATTTAAATGCATTTAACACAAAAAAACAAATTTACAAAACTGAACCAATGGCATGTTTACAACAAAGGTGTAATAGAACTCCCAACAATTCTTAAACATACTTTATCTGATATGATGAATTCTTAAACAATTAAGGTTGGAGTAGACATAGTTATCACACACTTTTTTGTGTGGTACAAGGAAGATTTGGCTAGGTCAAATATTCCTTCCTGCTAGCAGTCTACAGAATTAGACCTTTATTAACAATTCATCATATCAGATAAAGTATGTTTAAGAATTGTTGGGATTGGTTCTTTGGCGTGTATTTAATAGAATAGAATTTTTAATATATTATTATCATTCTATTTCTTTGTTGTAAACATGCCATTGGTTCAGTTTTAATCTACTAGTATCATGCCCTAGCCCATGCTTTATCTCCATTATTTGATGCTATTGGTGCTTGTGCTCAAGGATGATTCACTATTTTGAAATGTTAACTATGGTTATCAAATGGAAAAAATAGAAATTGTCAATCACATAGCATTTCATTGTTGTATGAGTGGATTGTGCAGGAACAATTAACATTAAACAAGGAGAAAACTCCTCAACACATCTTGGAAACCATTGAACTCAATAATAAATGAAACCTAACACCAATACTATTCCTTCCATTCACTTCTACTAAGAATAAAGCATTTAATCCATTCAACATTACATATATTCATTAGACAGTTACATTTCCTGACTTTGTATAGGAACAGTCACGACCAAAAAGATCAAAAGTACTTTCACCCTTGCATAATCTATTCAAAATTTCAAGTAAAATGAGAAATATGCTATATCAAATCAATCATATTCATAGTAACCATTCAAAAGATCATTTTGTCAATGAACCCTCTGACTATACCCTCACGGTAGAGAAAGGAAACCTCAAAATAGAAAAAGGAAACTTAGTAAAACCAGTCTATGCCACTGTTTGTGAGGGTACAGTCATGATAAGTGCCTCTCAAACCTCTTGTAACATGTAAGATTGTCTTTAAATAATTTATTGATCTCTTCTAAACATTAACCAAATCAAACCTACATTTGAATCCATACACAATAACCCAAAATGAAGGGTTTTGTATCTTTTAATGAGTCTCAGTCATTGGTAACACATGGACAGTAAAACCAGTAGTCTCCAAAGCATTCAATAAGTGAATATGAATGTTTGAAAACTTTTCTCTCAACTTCCCCAACCACTCCTAATCATTTAGAGGGATTAGTTGAGTGTTTAGACCCAAAATTTCACATACAAAATAAAATTAAATCCATTTATGAATTAAATCCAGTATGCTAAAGGACTAGTCCCAACAATTCTTAAACATACTTTATCTGATATGATGAATTGTTAATAAAGGTATAATATACAATGGTCATGCCAGTAATATCAACAAATGTGGATCCAAACATTTCAAAACAGTGAATCGATATCATTGAGCACAAGCATTTTATTTGATCATGAATGCTCATTGAAATGATTGCATTCTGGCACGACCATTGTATATTAGACCTTTATTAACAATTCATCATATCAGATAAAGTATGTTTAAGAATTTTTAGGACTAGTCCTTTGGCATACTAGATTTAATTCATAAATGGATTTAATTTTATTTTGTATGTGAAATTTTGGGAGTTGCATGAGACATTTTAGTGTCTAAACACTCAACTAATCCCTCTAACCAATTAGGAGTGGTTGGGGAAGTTGAGAGGATAAAGCATAGGCCAGGGCATGACATCAATAGAATATGGTCATTTCAGTGAGCATTCATGATCAAATAAAAAGAAATGCATTTGAAATTTGCAATTGAATATGATGCCAAAGGCTCGAAAGACGTTGCTCATCAAAGATACCAATCAAACATGAAGAAATCACATACCTTCTCTCATGCTCAGATTTCACGAAGGAAGATTTGATAGAAAAATCTTCCTTGTACCTCACAAATAACATGCCATTGGTTTAGTTTAGCATGTTATTATCATATCAGATAAAGTATATTTAAGAATTGTTGGTAAGGATAGGAATAATGGAGATTCTAGAAATATCATAGAGGAAACAGAGTATAATACAACAGACTCAATTGTGAACACATTTACTCCACAAGCTTAAGTTAAAAAATGAATAGATATATTAGTAATACAAGTGAGTATGTAAGAGAGGGATCAAAGACTAGAGAATGGGGAGGATTCATCCACTTTAGCTAGGAAGATCAAGAAGATGGAGCAGGAGGACCATAATTTTAAGGGTGACATTGTGGTAGAAGAAGTATTTAAAGATATTTATGTGGTGCCCAAAATATCAGGGCAAAACACAACCAACAAATTTTTTTTTTAAGAAGGATTAAAGTGATAAAGGTACTGTTATTTCTATAGTGAGGTAACCAATTCCCGATAAGCTCATATCGAGACCCAACTTGTGATACTATTGAATTGACATTTTCATTTACCAATATATCAATACTAATTAAATCTATATAACGTCGTACCCATTTGATCAATGTACTTAGTGCCAATTAAGGAATTTAAAGGGGTAACATTAGTTAATGTTTATAATTAAATATTTTATGTATTATTAATTAATAATTATAATATAATAATTAATTAATATAGTTATTAATCAATTATTAAATTATAATATATTAACTAATAATATGAGCAAACCTTTTTGATAATAAAATTGCTTAACATAAAATCTATCTAATGTTATTAATAACACATGAATCTCAAAAAAAATAACATATTAAATTAATATCCTAAACTAACTCAACAACCTACTAATCTACTAAAATAAACATCCTACTAATTAATCTTATCTACTAAACATCCTACTAAACAATCTTATCAATCAACCTATTAACCTTTCAAATCCCTAGCCTACTCCCTACTCACACTTCCCATCACCCAAGGACATTGGGGTACGCAAGGGAAGAGTGATGTAGTGTTTTAAATTTTTTTAAAAAACTCCTCTCCCAAGGACCTGCGCCTAATTTGCATAGGGGAGTGGGAAGCATGGAAGAGGAAGTGGAAAGTGGGACCCACTCCCTTCCATGTCAAACAAAGTACCCAAGTCAAAAGTTTTCTATTTAATGCAAGGTAATCTCTTTCAAACCTGCATGAGTTGAAGGCTAAGGAGGGATAAAAGCTAATGAAAAAGGTATGATGAGGTGTCTCCAAAGTCACCATCCCATAAATAAGGAGGTTGGCAATATAACCAAGAAATTTCATCCAACACCTGCGCTTGGCAAAAGGGGGAAGTCTTTAAAAAGGTAAGTGTTGATATTTTGAATAAAGTTTATTTTATTGCTTTGACATAGGTGGCAAGTTTATATTAATATAAAAAGACTATGGTAAGGATTTTTGTATGGGATTTTTATCCCATACAAAATCCAGAGAGCATTTTGCTCTCTTAAAATTTCTGGGAAGTGCTATTTCCATAAGCACTATTTTTTTTGATCTCTTTTATTTTCCATTACTTCTTCTTAAGCATGTTGAATTAATATCTCAACATGAATAAATTTGTAATCACTTAAGCATTAAGATGTCAAAGGTCTAAAATAGGATTATTAATACAAGGATTAATTAGAGTTAAATTTGATCAACTAAGGTGGATTCATTCTGAAGCAAACATGCTCATTTTATCATAACCATCTTGGTAAGATAATAATTTCTCTACAATTCCACATGACTTAATTCATTTTGAATGATTTGTTTAAGTGCATAGTATATGGTTAAGGTGGGATTTAGACTAATCAAATGTATTTAATAGTCATCTTTTGAATGAGATAATTGCTAAGTTTCAATTCAATTTCAAACTAAGTCTTTTATCCCTAATTCCATGTGGAACAACAAGCTATCAAATTTGCTTGCAGAAATATAGGAAGAGATAAAGTGTATAATCTTGTTGCAATTCAATTGACAAAGTAATTGTAATGTTTTCCATACAAAATCCAAATCCAAGCATTCAACCAACTAAAAACATCAATTTATCAATATCAAATTTAAGAGGTCTAAGATAGGTGATAATTTTCCTTCTTGATTGCAATACCAAAAATCAAATACATACAATGATCTTTCACAATATATAATCACAATGAGATGAAAACTTGCTTCTCTTTTGAATTAACCAAGAACACTTTACATATTGTCTTTCTTTACAATTAAGGGAATTCACATCTTTGCTCCATTTCATAAGCTATTCAAATTACAATGAATGATAAATATAAACAGCAAGCTTTCTTCCTCCATATCATTTCAATATATCAAACAAAGTGTGCCAAAGGAGTGATTGAATTACAACATTCACATCTTACAATTATGCTCATACATCAAAGTATGGTTTCATCCAACATGCATAACCAAGGAATTGAGCTCCTTCCAACTTCATTCACTTGAACCTTGACTTCAAAACCTGTCATGAACAAATAGGATAGGAACCATGGGATGCTCACCTCCCATCCTAGGCCTCTCATGAGGCCACCCCCGAGCTTGGGGAAACCACAATGAACGGGTAACAAACACTCATACACAAAACACTACAAGAACATAAACATATGAAAAACCCAAAATCCCTCAAGGTAAAAACTAAGGAATTCCATGAATATCCTTTATGGGGTGTGAGTGGGCAAATCATGGAGAAAACCATTGCATAACAAAACAAGGCCACACATGGACCCAAATATTTCTATTTCATACAAGGCTCACATGGCCATTCTTCCCTCCTTATACCCCCATTGCCACAAGGGCTAAATGCAAGGTTTCTTGGGGAAAATCACTCACCCAAGTTCATCTTTCCTCTCACATGGAGGAGACTCTACACATGGAGTTGCCTCCATTTTCACACCCCCTCTTGACTTCTCTTCCCTCCCAAGGGTGAGTGAGTCCAAGAGATACAACCCAAAATCCAAATTACAAAGAAAATACATTGCATGCTTTCTCTCACCATGACCAACCATGGGAAGCTAAAACACAACATAAAACAAAGCAAGCTTCCTCCATGACCAACCATGGGGAGCTAAAAACATCAACACAAAACATATACAACTTCCAAAACCATGAGAGCAAGGCTTCCTACCTCAAGTCCAATGCTAATGGAAGGATTGTTGAGCCCTTATGCAAACTCCAAGCTTTCCTCTAACTTTCTGGAACTCTCTAAAAAATAGAGAATGGGTGAATGCCCTATCCTTTGCCAAAATTCCTCTAAAAAGGCCTCTAAAACCTACCCCAACAAACCTCATTAATTAGGCCCTTCAAGCAAGTTGCAAATTCGTTCAAGGTTGCACATGAATTTTTAAAAGGGTCTAAAAGTCAATTTTAGGCTAATAATAAGGTGAAAATATCCCTAACCCATGGGTAGATAGAATGGGTTAACTAATAAGGCATAAAACCACTTACTAAAGCCACTATAACCCTCTAAAATTCACTTCTAAGAATAAGATCAAGAATGGGAAATGGAAACTGCATAATAATTCCTATGGCAAAAAGGCGAGCAAGATTTCCCTAAAACTCCTAGAATATGCTCTCACACAACACTCGACATACCTTGATAACATTTAACATTAGTGTCAAGTGACACTTTACGAAATAACATTTCACACAAGGTACGTCCAATGTCACAACACATAACATTAATACACACATACATTTCAGATTACTGTTACGAATAAAAATACTTAACAACGAGGCCTTAGGTCTCTTAATAGACGGGGCCTTGGTTTAACTGGTTGCCCTACGTTCAAAGTGATTTCCCCGAATGTGTTTTCCATGGTCCTTCCACCTGCAATACCTCAGTGCAGCATCAGTAATTCAAAGAAGAAACCAATACATTAAACATACATGATATAACAATAATCATTCAATTGCATATAATATTCATAATTAAATTGCATAATTCAAATGAAATTCCATAGCATAATTCAAATATCATCAAGATCATTGGGTTCACAAAACATCATATAATAACATAAACCAAATCCACACACACTATGAATCCCATATGCAGAATCATCAAAATGAATAGTCTAACGAGTCAACATAGTATATCAGTAGTCGACAGAGTCCAAGTATCTCTAAAAACATAATCAAAATGATAGGCTAATATCTATAAAACAGGATCACTATGTGGGCCGAAAGTGGGCCTCACAATTTACATGTCCCCTATTTGTGAAATTGAGACTATAGGTGATGAAGACCATGTTGAGGATGAGGGGGTCTTAATCAGGGAGGAGCATAAGATGAATTTTTCTTGAGAGATGGGGAAGAAATTTTGGAAAATAGAACAATCAAGAAAACTAAATCTAAGTCCAAAAAGATAAATACGGGAGGAAAGAGGATGAGAGGGAGAATAGAAAAGACTAGAGAAAATTAAGATCTGGGAGAGACTTGTTCTCTCTTGGAAAGAAATGAAGCTTATAATATGGAATTTTAGGGGTTGCAATGCCCCTAACTAGAGACGTTTAATCAAAAAGTATTTTGAGACAAAACATGATGTAGTATGTTTAATAGAAACTAAACTAGAACAAGAAGTAACAGAAAAGTTCTTAGGAGTTTGGAACACTATTTCAAAATCTGTAATGACCCTTGTTAGTTTGTAACCTTGGATCTCTCATTTCTAGTTATCATAGTTGTAATTCATATAGATCTATTTAGTATTTCAACTTAATTAAATGAAATGATAATTTAAATAGAATTTATATTTCCTCTTATGACTATATTGAGGGTCCCATGTCCAACTTATTATTCTATATAGAATTATAAATGTTTAATTCTGTATTATCAGTATGAAGGGCCTTGCAGGCCTTAAGGGGAGCATTGCTAAAATGACACCAAAATCCCATTTTCCCCCTAAATTAGTGTTTGGAGCTATGAAATCTCAAATATATATATATTTAGACATGTTATGACTTTAGTAGTCACCGCATTGATCTACATTATCAGATCTAAGGTCATAGAAGATTTGTAGATCTTTTGGACTGAAACAACTTTATGGAGTTGCATATATTTTTGTGTTTTGTATAGTATAACTTGTGACACTTGGATGATTTTTTCACCATTACAATCAGAGAGAAAAGATCTTTATAAATTCAGAAGGTGAACCCTAGTTCTACAATGTTGCAGTGAAGGTATTTGTGAAACCCTAGTTTAATCTCGCACAGTTTAATTTCTAGAAGTGTGTTAAGAATGGAAGCACCCAAGGTGTTTAATATTAAGGATATACCAAGATATAATTTCAAAAGACACCCTCATAAGTCGAGTGAGAATGATCGTAAAGGCCCGTTCTCACATACGCTTCCTGGTGTACTTCATGTAGAAGATATTAGGGCATACATACATTGTAGGTATGAGGAGATAGGTTTATGAGAAATTTACAAGGACTTGGATGAAATGTATGATGATGATGAACAATTGAAGCTTGAATATGCATTTTTGGATGATCTATGGATCATAAAGTTTGCAGAATTTCATGAGTTTGATGAAAATAAATGGATGGAGATTACACTAAGCCACTTCCATGACCAATTATTTTTGCTTGGAGGTAATCCTATTAAGAGAAATAGTGAAATGGTTCATGATATCACTGTATTGCCTAATGAGGGCTATAATCACCTAAAAATGGTCTAGCTAAACTAGATGCCCTAAATCTCAAATAAAATGATCAAATCAATCCAAAATCAAGCTAATTGTAATGCCAATGCTAATTTTAGTTCCCTATTTTTAATAAGATTCAATATAATAGCATGTGAATAAGTATTTAACTTAGAGATACATTACATCATAATTTTTTGTCACACAATGCTTACCAACATTGTAATAATTCATTTCCTTTATATGGATTCCAACTATTTGTGTTGATTCTAGCAACCTCCCATGTATTGATAAATGTCTTGCTTTATTTATATTATCCAATCTCCTCTCATCAATAAATTATTAAATAGTCATTTCTTAGATTCTCTCAAATCAATTCTTCCTCCATATATTATCCCCTGGTAGAATGAGATTGGTTTCCAATTTATATCTTGTGCGGTGAGAATGGGTGTAATTGGAGAGACATGTTTGTTCAACTTCATTCCTATTCATAACATGGCCAGATTAGTTTATACAAATGATACTGATTAGTTTACTGCCTTATGTTATTAATTTTTTTCATTATCAATACTGAACACTATTAATCATTGTTAACACTTGATATTGAGCATTAATCCATACTTGTCTACTTCTTACCAAATTGTCGTTATTGATCATTACTATTAATATTAATCGGTAATGTTTTCTAAGTCCATTGATGTTCTTATTGTATTTTACCATGCATGATAAATGTTTTATCTTTATATTGGTTTAGTCGATTGGTCATCAATAAAGACTATTTCATTATTGTCACATAAATGATAAGTATCAACTAATTATTAACTTGGATGAAGTTAATAATTGATTATTCTTCTCTGTTGATATACATATTTGGTCTAAGTAAACTTTATCCTTCATGACAATGATAAGGATTATATTGTATTGTTTCTTCATGCTAGTAATCCTTCTATCATCTTGCTCTACAAATCTACTGTAATTTTATTTCTTTAAAGACTTCTCCAAATTGAAACACTTAATATTATATTATAATTTATTATTATTTACTTATTTATTTTTATAGTTTAATTTTATTTATTATTAAATCTTACTTCTGAGAAGGGACATGATAGAATCCATGAATGGTATGGGTAAGGTGACCTTCATTCTTGGTCGTGACTTCAATGAAACATTAGATATAGATGATAAGAAAGGGAGCAAGGGGATGCAGGGAAAACTAGGAGAATGAAGGGTAGGATAGACATTGTATTGTGTATTTCCAATATGTTTGGAAGCAGGGAAGACCAGGAGAATAAAGGATCACTCACTAATTGCATGATAACCCAGTTTTGAAGGGTCACTGGTTGAGGGGACAGTCAAGGTCCGGATGATTGGACCATTGGAGGACTCTATTTCTTTGTATTAATTATTCAAATTGGATGCATGGATTTCTTGTGAATTATCGGCTGCTATGTATCCTGCAATTGCATCCATAAATCTGCATATACTTCTCTAGGGTTGTAATCCACTTAGGGATCAAAATAGAGAAAATAAATCAAAATTATTCTTTGTCCTATTTCCTTTTAACAAAGTCTCAACTATCAATGATACAATACATTTGATGCCCTAAGCTATCAATACAAATGACACCTAGCTAGAAGTTCATGGGCTATAAATTTGATAACCACAGTCAACATTTAAAAAAAAATGAAAACCAATAACATCAAATAATGGAGTTAAAGCACAGGCTAGGGAACGACACCAAGAGAATGTGGTCATTTCAGTGAGCATCTTAGCAATATACAATGGTGTCATTAAACGTGCCAGTAATATCAACAAATGTGAATCCAAATATTTCAAAATAGTGAATCGATATCCTTGAGCACAAGCACCAATAACATCAAATAATACAGATAAAGCACTGGCTAGGGCATGACACTAGTGAAATGTGATCATTTCAGAGACCATTCATGATCAAATAAAATGCAATGCATTTGAAATTTGCAGTTGAATATAATGCCAAAGGGAGAATACATGAAGAAATCACATACCTTCTCTCAAGCTCAACTTTCACTCATTTGCTCATTTTTCATTTCACTTTTTTTTTTCATCTATACCCCAAAAATATCATAATTTTGATAGTCAATTTAAAACCCATCAAAATACCGACACCATCGGGGCCTATTCTAAAAAAAACACCAAATTCATAATAAAAAATTACCTGTCAGAAGTGTCTATCAAAATTTGGCCCCAAATGTAGTAGTGACTGATCCATCACATACATGTGAAGCATGTCCTTAAGAACCTAATTCGCCCACTCCATCTAACAATTGGTCTTGGGGTGATACGTTGAACTTAAATTAAGCCACATGCCGAAATAATGTTGGAGAGATATCCACAATGCACAAGTAAACATTGGATCTCTATCCAAAATTATCCTGTGAAGTATCCTGGATGCAACTAAACTATATCCTCCATGAAAAAATGTGCTACTGAAGAAACATTATATGAAACTCTCAAGGGTGAAAAGTGAGCTACCTTAGGAAACTTATCCACTGTAACCATAATAGCATCATGGAGACATGATGACATAGGTAACCCAGTAATGAAATCAATAGATATAGTGTCCCACTTCTATTTGTGAATAGAATTTGGTTGCAAAAGGCTTTTTGGATGCTAACTCTCTGACACACAAGACATTGAGCCATGAAATCATAAACATCACACATCATCCCTATCCAATAGTACAATTGAATAAGGTCAGAATGCATCTTCTTGATGTCAGGATGTGCGGAATACTATACATGATGTGCCTCAAACAACACTAATGAGTTAATATCACTTGACGTTGGCACATAAATGCACTCATGGTGTTGGAAGAGTCCATTTGTCTCTATAGAGTAACTTGAAAAATTCCCCGCAAGGGTACATCCAGACTCAATCTCTGCTCTCACTTCCTGATACCAAGTGTCACTAAGTAGTACCTCAAGGATACAACTATGTAAATCCACACCTAGTGATAAAATAAAGGTCTTGTGTTTTCTCTTACTCAAGGCATATTCAACAACATTCTCCTTCCCCTTGATATAATAAACATCAAAATTGTATTCATAGAAAAAATCATCCAATGGCATTGTCATGCATTCAAGTTTAGCTGAGAAAAGATATATTATAAGCTATGATGATTTCTATGCAACTTAAACCTATGAACCAAAATAAAATATCTCTAATGCACTATCATGTGCACAACCACTGTTAACTCCAAATCGTGGGCATGGTAGTTCACCGCATGATCCTTGAGCTTCTAGGACTCATATGAAATGACTCATCCCTCTTGCATAATAATTTACCCCATTCCCTCCAATGATGTATCAATTCAAACTAGGAACTCATTTGTATTATTTGGAACTACTAAGATAGGTGCATTGTTCAAATACTCCTTTAGAGCCTAAAATATTGATGTACACTGCACGAACCAAATAAATTTCTTCCCTTTCCTATGAAGAGAAGTGATAGGATAAGATAATCAAGATAAATACTTCACATACCAATGGTTGTAACCCACCAAACCCATGAAACTATGAACCTTAGGAACACTAGTCAGCACTAGCCAATCTGTAATAGATTGGATCTTCAAAGGATCCACAAAAATACCCTCTCCAGAGATGATATGTCCTAAATATTTTACCTTAATCTAGAAGAACTCACATTTTTCCATGTTTCCATACAACTAATTGTTATGTAGACACATCAATACCTGACACAAATGGAGCTCATGCTCTTCTATAGTCCTTGAATACACCAAAATGTCATCCAAAAATACAAGGAAAAAATGGTCAAGATAGGTGTGGAACACACTGTTCATCAAACTCATGAACACTAATGGGGCATTGCTCAACCTGGAGGGTACAAACATAAAATCATAGTACCCATATCAAATGTGAAACATTGTACTATGAATGTCATCCTCATGGATATGAATCTAATGGTATCTTGACTTAAGATCTATCTCCACATACACTCTTTCTCCCTTCATTTGATCAAAAAGATCATTGATCCTCAACAAGGGATATCAGTTCTTTATTTTCACCTTATTTAATTTCCAGTAATCAATACACAACCACAAGGATTCACCCTTCATCTTTGCAAAGATGACTGGTGCACCCCAAGGGGGTACACTAGGACATGAATATGACCCTTAGACAATAAATCCTCTAATAGAGAATAGAGATCACTCAACTCCTTAGTGGTCATACAATAAGGTGCCTGAGATATAGGCTATGCTCTAGGAATGAGATCAATGTAGATATATATGTTGTGCTAAGGAAACATGCCTAGAATATCATCTAAAAACACATCTAAAAATGCATGAAGGATTGGGTGGTCATCAACAAACACCTCTCAACTCTCAATCCCAACAAGGTCACTAAAAAAGACTATGTGAATAGTTAACAACCTTTTTGCATACTCCACTTCAACTTCTTGGATGAGATCATGCGAAGTGAAATAGGTCTCTATAACCCTTCAAGCTCAATAAGCCCACCTGTATTTTCCACATACTATAATGACTTATGTTGAAATTTAATACACACCTAGTGGGAATCTAACCAATCCATACCCAACACAATGCCATATGAGCCTAAGGGTAGGATGCGAAGATCTATAGTAGTGGTGAAGGTGTCCAAATCCAATACACTACCATGAACAAGGGAGTCCACAATCACTAAAACCTATGACTAACTCATCTTGTCATCTACCAACTTGTTGTGCTACCACTAACCCACATCACTCAACAAGATAGGAGAAATAGAAGAATTTGAAGTACCTTTAAATCAAATAGTATAGAGGTATAAATACCATGCAACACACCTAGAGTCTAAAAAATGATACCCTAGCTCTCAGTTTGATGGTTATCAATTGCTGTAAAAACTATATGGGATCTACTTGCATTACCAATAGTAGGCTAAGAAGTATTCTACCTTTGAGTAGACCCTAGTACAAATATTTGTGAACACTTCACTTCGTGGTGGTCATGTGGACCACAAGTAAAACATGTCACTAGACTATAACTATGTCCTATTGAGGGTGCACTAGACTGTTGATAAATCCCTCTACTGACACTTGGCTAAACACTCTAAGATGGCTAGCTACATGAAGTCTACCTACTGAAGTACTAACTATGTTGTTTAGCTTTCAGGGTACCTGAACCATGACCACTCTACTAACTCTACAGATGATGTTTCCTATGGTGTTGCTAATGACCTATTCTTAAAGGTGTCAAATGTACTTGGGAAGATTCTATGTTCTATACCTATGTACCATTTATAGCTAACCCATAAGGTTGTGCACTATGAACCTATGTAGGTTATCCTGGTACTAGAGCCTCTATAAATATTACTCTTAGTTGATCTTTCCTTCTTAACAATAAGGAAAAGTTTCCTAGGGTAATGCATTTGGACATCCCCAATAATACAACCATTACTTGGCCCTAAATAAAATATTGCACCAACAAAGGCTCATCATAATTATAGTTGGAATATTGCGTGATCTCAAAGAACCTATGCTAAGACAAATCTATTGTCATAGTCTGCTATTGGAGCTCATGTAAATCATCATCACGGGCCTCTCTATATTGGTCCTAAAGAAAACACTCATGGAACCTCTCCTAAAAAATCTCCCAAGATATTGTTGCTATACCAAACTAGATCTTATGCTCCTTTATGTGCCACAAAGTAGATGAAAAATCTCCAAGGTGCATGAAGATACACTAATCTTTAATATTTCTCTCATATGGGTACATAGTAAAGTAACATCCAAGATCCAACAACCAATTCTTGACCTTATTTCCACTTCATGTACCATCAAAAAAAGGTGGGCGATACCTCATAAGATCTCTTGTGTCCCCTACATGAATGACATCCTCATACATGACTTTCCTTCCTCTCTTATGATCATCTCTTGAACTAGGTGGAGATCAAGAATACTCATGCTCTCTCCTCTCCTAATGATCTCCATGCTCAGATAGTCATGAATCCCCATGGTGAAACTCCTCATGTCATGGTTCTATCCTATTGATAATATCCTAAAGAAACTAGACTAATTGGGGATTCTTATCATTACCACCATTACCCTCTCTATAGTCCTCATGGTGATCCTCATGATACTCTTCTTCCCTATGCTCTTCCTCATGATCTTCCTCTTTATGGTCATCTTGAAGGGCATGTGACAAATACCACTTCTAGGAGGCATCCTAAAGATCAAAACAAGGCATGGGTTAAGGTCACATGTAACAAGAACAATAATCCATACTAAGGAAATAAATAAGAAATGATAACCATCATAGCATGTAACAACCACACATCACTCACACCAAACACAATGGAATCATAACACAAAGATCCAAGCATATAAACATGGGCTCTGATACCAGACATAATGCCCTGCCAAGGAACCCATGGAATAAAGGATTAAATATGCATTAACACATTTTTTTAAGGTAGATATATGAACCATTTAGAAAAGTGCAATAGATAACCATAAACATAAGCATGATAAAAAATGCAAGAGAAAACATAACAATCATCTCATGATTGCACACAAGCGAAAGACTTCACAAGAACTTCCAAAGGTTCTCTAGAAACCTAAAAATCAATAATGAATGGTATAGACACATTTAAGCCATCATATGAGAGTTTGTACCTCATCCACAAACCTCACTGATCATGATTGGAGCTTTTTCAAAGGTCACCCATCGAGGAGACTACTAAATCCTCATGGAAAGTCAATACAAGAAGCCAAATAGTAAGAATGAGGGAAATATGACCAAATGTATTTGAATTCGGACTCTTACATTAATAAGAAGGAATATTGAAGATAAAGGGTATCCCAAAATGAAAATACATTTTCAACAGACCCTTGGGAAGTACCCTCTATTTTATATACAATATTTCATATGTGATGCCGAAAGTGTTAAATGTAATGAGACTATAATTAAATGTAATGAAACTCTAGTCAAATTCTATGAAACTCTTGTCAAATTCTATGAAACTATTATGAAATACTATGAAACATTTGTCAAATGCTAGACACTTCTTTATAAATGGTACAATCAAATTGAGGTCAATCTGTGCTTTTAGCACTAGGGAGGCTTGTCAACACCAACATACGACTGAAATGCAAGCTTAATTCATACTAGTGAGCATGAGAAGTAATTATATCGAGTCCATGGTGACTTGATTATATAAATAAATGGGTCAATCAAATTCATTAAAGAACTAAGATAATCAACATCATCCATGTACATATACATAAACATGAGCATGTAACAAAACTATCAAAATAAATGAGATACAAGTGAGCTCTCAAGATTTGAGTCCCTGTAACGGGAGGAAGTCTGTCACCAGTATAGCAATCCCCAACAATGGTAAAGTATAATGCCACCCTACCATGTGGAACCCTCCGGCCTATGACACCATGCTTGTAGAGATAGTAACCTAGCCACAAAAAGGAAACATGCAAGAAAGGAGGCTACACTAACGCTAAATAGATTCATGATTCAAGGAAAATACAAGGTCCAAGTAATAAACACAATGCACATACATAAATAAATTAGGTCAAGGTCACTACTCAACTAGATAGAGTACAATGTGGAGACTTGGGAATGTAGTGTCATTAGACAACTCACATAGGCCCATGTGGCTTCGAGAAATCCTTCTCGCATCAAGGATTCTATACTGATCTATATCAACATATGTAGATGGGAAGGCTACACAGTACCATATTGACATCCTCAAATTATGGCAAGGTACTATACTATATCAACATCGATAGATAAAAAGGTAAGGACATACCATATCAACATCCTCAAATGATGGCAAGTTAGTCACAATATTCTTTTGCTTTATTTTATCCCCATTATTTGTGTAAGTTTATTAGTTATTTATTATAGACTCTATCAAGGTTACCTTGGATCCCCTTTGTGCTTCGGTCTACCTTGAAGAGTCAATCCATTCCACTACTTTGCACCAACCATCAAAGTAAATTCATGAAAGACTCACAAGTCCAAAACCCAAAATTATACCAAATGACTCTACTTGTCTCAAACCAAGAGTATAGGTCCCTTGGGATCCTATCATGGCACAATCGATGTGCTCATGATGTGGTCTCAAACATCAAAATCATGCATACCAAATGCGATCATAAATCAACCATGGAGGAAAAAAACCAAAGAAGGAAAAATAATAAAAAGTACTCATGACACACTCAACTAAGCACTTTGCGAGGAATATAGATTCGTCCATGAATTTGAAATTCACAAAGTAAAACCATGGGGTGGTCGCAAACATGGAGGAACCCACATTCCACTATTTGAAACATGTCAAATATGCCAAATGAAAAATCTAGGTGGCACAAAAAATGATGTAACCTCAGAATTTCCCAAAATTCAAACCTTAAAAAAAGCTACAAAATTAAAACCTATTTTCCCTTAGGCACACAAATCTAATGAAATTGATGTTTCAGATAAACATGGAAAAATATGAAGCATAATGGTACAAAGTCCAAAATGAAAAACATGAGCTACTCGTAGAGAGCCAACTAGGTAAGAAAAAACCACAAGAATATGGGGGAGTTCTAACTCTCATTCCATGAAGTATTTAAAGAAGCATTTACAAGCAAGATACAACTTAAATAGTTGAGAGAAAAATATAATACCAAAGGTCCTACCTCACAGTCAGAGGAGAACCTAAAAGGATGAGGAATAGAATAAATTCCATTGAGAATCCCGAAGTAGCTCCACACAAACAAGAGCATTCATGACACAATTCCAACAAAGTGCTACCCACCGAAAATCGACAACCCAGTCAATCACAATGAAAAAAAGATTGAATTTTTCTAAAACAATTTAGAAAAAATTCAAAATTCTTCACGAAACTTAAAACTGAAAAGTAAGTTGAAATAAATCCTTTTCCAAATAAATAGCACTTTCGCCCAAAAAGGAAAGTTAAAATAAATCAATTAAATAATTCTGATGAACTATTGACTCTTCTAAATTAAATTGATTCTTCTCCAATTAAATGGAATTCAATTATGGAAAATTAGCTGACAATTAAATTAAATCCCCAAACACATAAAATCAACATTTTCAATTAACCCTCTTCTGCAACAACTACACGAACTCTAATCCATAAATACGCCACTAGTTGATCAAAAAATGCATCATGAAGTCCATATTTACAAACATGTACTAGAGAGGGATAACATTATAAACATGGGTACATCATCCATGCAGGAAACATCCTTTTAAATGGCCTCATATCCTCTTGTGACTGGGACATTGTTGACCATTATAAGATTGCCCATAATTGTGGGTTGGTAGTTTTCTTTCACTAGAAACATCCTTCTAAATGGCCTCTAGGAGGATATGAGGAAGATAGGAAAGAGCTAGCTTAGATTCTGGAGTCTCGTGAGTGCACTACCTTAGCTGGAAATGATGTTTTATCTTGGGCAAGCAATGGTTTATCTGGAAAGTTTTTTTTTTAATGTTGCTTATATTGAGCTAGTGCGGAATACTTTTGGGGACATTCAGGCTCCTTGATGGTACAAGTTTGGTATAAGTTCGCATGGCCCAAGTGTAATTTTTTCATGTGGTTGGTTGTCCACAAATGGTGTCTTACTTGGGATCATTTATGTAAGCATGGTATTCAAGGCCTCTTGACATGTGTGTTGTGTTGTAATAGTAAAGAAAGTGTCTCTCACCCCTTTTTGCAATGCTCCTTCACTAGACATATTTGTCACTTTTGGTGGGATGTGTGGAATCAAGCTCATTGGCATGTATCTTCTTTGGCTTAGTTTTTTTTTTATGGGGAAAGGCTCGTGTCAAAACCTTTTTTCTACAAGTTGCTTGTACTCTTGGTCCTTCTTTTATTCTTTGGCATATCTGATTGGAGAGGAATCGTTAGATCTTTCAAGGTGTCCTATTGGGGGTCAACCACTTGTGGTGGAAAATTCTCCATTCTTTGGGAGAAACTATTTCAAAAAAATGTGACTTGACAAAGGCTATGGATCCTAGTGATTTTATTTGCTACAACCATCTCCATCTTCCTCCTCCACAAGGACAACTCATGAGAAATAGAAGCAGACACCCTCTTAAGAAGATAAATAGGGTAGGGAGGTGGAGTCATCCTTCGCAAGGCATTCTAAAAATAAACACAGATAAATCTTCTTGGGGAAAACCAGGTCCTACTGATATTAGTGGTATTGGTAGAGTTAGCTTGGGGATTGTTCAATTTTTTTTATATTTTTAAGAAAATTATTTTTTTTTTAATATTTTTAAGAAATTTTTTTAAATTTTTTTTTATAAAATTCATCATACTAACAATTTGATAGAGGCTCTTGCTATTTTTTATGTTTTGGAGCGTGCTTGTTCTCTTGGATGGAGAAAGATCATTTGTGAATTAGATTCGTAGGTGGTAGTGCATCTATTGACTCGACGACATTTGAGTCCTTGTTAGTTGGCAATTAATTTTGGTTGTTAACAAAATTCTTAATTTGTGTGATTCTTTGGATTCTATTACTTTCACTCATATCCCTGAGGACATGAATGGGTTAGCAGATTGTCTGGCCAAATGGGCTTCTAATCAAATGCAAAACTGGAATATTGTGGATAAGGGTCAATTACCTTTGGGTTTGTCTTAATAGTTAGATCACTTCGTGTATCTTGATAGGGTTTTTTTGATGTCCATGCTCTGTATTTCTTCTTGTTTGAATAAATCTTAACCTCTCTTTTATTTAACAATATCCAATATCAGCCTTAAAATGATATCTCTCAGCTTATTTGACATAAAAATAATTTAAAATTTAGGTACACTAGTACTATTATGTATGATACTCAAAGAGTTTTCTATTATTATTGTGATATTTATAAATCAATAAACTTGAATTATACATTTAGATTTTAGAATAATTATGCACTAGAATGGGTGTGATGAAATAGGTTATATTTTCTTTAAAATTTGAATATGGATGTACATTTTTTTCTAATTAAATCAACAATTCTTTCTTAATATAAAATGATGCATGGTTCAAATAAATAAAAATTAAATATAATGAATGTCCTTTTATGTATCAATATAATAGTAAATCACAAATATTTTTCAAAACTTAATTTGTGACGAAAGTATAAGATATTTGTAGTTGACTAATTATTGCATTTTGATTTTGTAATTAGCTAGATCAAGGTTTTAATTATGACGTTAAGCTCTCACCTATGGGTACAAATTTGGTTAATTAACCAAATAGGATTAATGTTCAAGATGGATTGGATTGGATATAGATTGGATTAATGGTCAAATTACAATAATAAGTCAATGGGAATTTGAGATTTCATACTTATAATCAATTTAATAAGCAATATGTATATGTGCATACTTAAGCAAGGCTAGATATGCAAGCCAAATTATCTACAAAAATGGGTTATTTGAAATTATATAAATATATTAAAATATTACCTTTGATAAAATATAAAATTAAATAAGAAATACTTTAAAATATAGATTGCACTAAATTGTTATTATGACTTTCAATTTTTCATCTATTTTTTAATTTTATTCTTAAGTTTTAAAATGATTTATTTTAAATTTAGAAAACTTAATTTATTTTATTTAAACATTATGATTCGAAAATAATTTGATTTTATCTATTGCTCAAATGAGAGGTTTCCAATTGATTTAGGAAGTAGGAGGAACATATTTTCTTTGGTTAGGAGAGTAAATAGGTTGTATCCTTCCTATCATTCACATAATATTTTAGCATATACTAAATTTTGAAACGAGAGGTTGAGAGTTAAATAAGATCATACAAGATCATGTTTTAGATTGGTGAAGAGGATAATTTATAACGATCCCATTTACTATCACAGGAAAGAATATCAGAAAAGAATCAATTTTTATGAGAATACCCATCGTCAGGCACCTGTAAACTAGGATAACAACATTCTCATAAAGTACCGTTATGCCCAATCTATGTATATATACCCATCTCCCCTAATGCTTAATGCATAATCCATCTATTTCTTCAGAAAGCAGATAATTCTTACTGTGATTGCAGAGATATGGACTTCACACACTCTTGGAAATTTTGGATGCTTTTTGTTGCCTTTCTTCTTAGATATGTAACTGCTGCTGATATAGTCATGAACAATGCTCTTTCATTTGGAGAATCATTACCAGTCAAAAGGGGTATGTGGCACAGCAGATTGAAATTTTTTTTAAGGTGGTCAATGTTCTTTTCAAATAATAATCTTTTTGTTTGGCCATCTAAAATAAGTTAAAACTTAGAGTTGAATATCTTCAACTTATAACACTCTCAAATTTTGATTTGTTTAGATGACTTATTTGAATTCACACTAATAAATAAGTCCTATTAGAAAAAGGAGAAAAAGGAAAGTTTGATTTCAGATAAATCACTTAAATAAAGCCACACTTAGAATTTGTTATTAAGCCTCGCTGTTAAAATATGGTCCATGAAATATACTAGACAGTTTATTTTTTATTGTGACAAAATTTGTGGTGAAAGCAGGTGCAAGGTCATTAAAGGCTGAAATGAATACATGTGGAGCACCTGATGGGACCAAATGCCAGTTCTCCAGCTGTGGTCAAGGGAATCTACTGATGAACTGTGCCATTGGATTTGCAAGAGGTGTAACAGGTGGGAGAAACGGCCAAACCTACACCGTGACCAATTCTAATGACAACCCCAACAATCCAGAACCAGGCACATTGCGTTATGGTGTCACTCTGGCCTCTTCAAACTCACAAGGAATATGGATCACTTTCAAACAAGATATGACAATTACCTTACAAAAAATGTTGCTTGTAGAGAGCCACACAACTATAGATGGCAGGGGAGCCAAAGTTATCATCAATGGTTATGGATTTGGTTTGAACAAAGTGGAGAATGTTATAATTCATAACATTCAGATCAGTGACAGCAACTTCGACACAATTCATATATTTGGATCGAAGAAGGTGTGGGTGGATCACCTCACTTCTTTCCGTGGAAAATCTGGTTTAGTGTCTGCTATTGAGGGTTCCACTGATGTCACCATCTCAAATTGTCGGCTCTTTGAAACTAACTTCAATATGTTGTTGGGGGCAGATGATTCATATGAAAATGATAAGAATATGCGAGTCACTGTGTTTAGAAACTGGTTCAAGGATTCCAATCAGCGCAATCCTCATTGCAGGTAAAGTTTTTTTTTAATTTTAATTTAAATAATATATTTTGAGTTTTGATTTGTTTAGATGGTTCAATTGAAATCATATAATTAATCAATGCTAAAAAAATTCTACAATCTACTTATCAAAAAAGAAATTTCCACAATTTATCAAACAGAGATATCTTTGTTTCTGGATTTGATTGTGTGCAAGGTTTTTACATCAACGTTTCGAATCACACTCCGTGATAGATCATCATTTTGCTCTTCCTGCTCTTCTCATCTTTATGGTGGATCAGGGAGTGTGATTTGAAACACAATCAAATCCAAAAACAATATTATCTCTATCATATTATTAGACTAAAAAATTGTGTAATTCCATAAGCCACTTAAACAAATGAAAACTTAAGATTTACGATTTCTACCGATCTTTAGATACAATATAAACAGATTTATTTTATATTTAACATGGTAGATGATTTTACTATCAATACTACAGTTGGTTTGACAGAGTTTATTATCTCTACCTTTACTTCATCAAAGATCTCTGAAAAGATTTTTACTTCATCATTGATCTTTGAATGATAATTATGTTTCCTTTCAGATGGGGATATTGTCATGTGGTGAACAATCTATATGGAAACTGGGGAATCTATGCAATTAGTGCACGAGCGCATGCAAGAGTATATTCAGAGAGGAATGTGTTTGTACCAGGGAAAAACACTGAAGTGACCGAATGGTACCCAGGGTATGAATCAAAATGGGACACCACGGCAAAAATAGAAAGCAATGGTGACAAACTTATGCAGGGTGCTACATTCCACGAATTCCTTTCTACTGGGAAGATAGATGCTCCTCCTTACCAGAATGGCCAATATCCTCCTGTCACTAACACTGAAACAGTGCCACGTCTTGTAGAACATTGCTCTGGAGTGCTACTGCAGGGCGATATTCAGACATGCCTTAATGTATAAACAACAGAATTTCTTCCAATAAAACCCCAATCATATAGAAAATAAGATATTGTAAGCTTCCACCAATCTAATAAGACATGGTGGGGTTATTTTCTGCTGCATTCAAGATCTCTTCTTAATAGCTTTTAAGAATTTTTTAAAGTCTAATTTTGTGTATGTATTATTACAGGAAAAGGGATTTTGAAACTCTTAATCTTGTGTTTGTATTATTACAGGAAAGGGGATTTTAAAAATCTTATAAAAATTTGTTTACAAAGAGATATATTAAAAACTACAGCAGACAATAAACCATCAGCAAACAACTAACAAACAGCAGTCATGAGATGGGTCAATTACCTCTAGTTTTGATTTTAAAGCTCAAGCACTGGCCTTTAATTCTAATAGTTATTACGAATTTTCAAACATGTAATCTTTGTCTGGTTTGTTTGATAACAGGTAATTCTATTTTTTAAGGGATTCTCATAAAAAGTTATTCATAAATATAGGCATAAAAAACTACAGGAGAAAACAAACCCTTAACAGATTAAAAAAAAAACTATCAGCAAACAATTAAACGGACTAATTACAGTCAAAAGCTAATTGCTTTAAAAGTTAAAGCACTTGCATATATTTCAAAAAAAATTAGCTGGGAAAGTTTAAAACGTTTGTACCTTGTAGAAAAAAATGTTCATTTTTAATCAAATTAATCTGCATGGCACTGAAGGTGATATGCCCAATTTTAAAGCTAACAAAAGAAGAAATCTTTATAATTTTATGATTATCGATCCTTATCACGTTCTTCCAGTCATTTTTTAGTCACGAGTTTGTTCAGGTCAACTGATTTGATTTTACCAAATATAATGAAATTGGTAATGTTTCAAATAATCAAGTTTTTGTGATTGAATAGTCAAAGAATAGCATGCATGAGCACTCTTGCTAGGGTTTGCTAGGGTTTAGTATAGGATTTAGTATATAATATTTATTGCAGGAATTTTTTCTAATCTTTTAATGGTCTCTGCTATGGTTAGCCCCAGACTAATAGTTGATGCTAGTGTTGGAGTTTTGACAATTGACAATCATATGATGGTAGCCTGACTAAAAACATACCTGCCTAATGAACACATGTTAAAGTATGCTTTCTATTAAAAATAAATTCATTTAATATAGATTAAATTTACACAATGATCAAATATATCACACTCAAAATCAAACCCCATACTTTTCAAAATCAGTCCACCAAAACTTGAAATTAAACTACTTAAAACTTCATAACTTTACCTCCAACCAAAGTACAAAGTCTTAATTGTAAATAGTAGTTTAAAAAACTATCAAAATAATAACACTGCCGCATAGATAAATCTTTTCATTTTTAATTTTTTCAAAGATTCCTTGATTTGGCTACCTGATGTGTGATAACTCTAAATAAAGTTAATTGGTTATTATATTCAATTAACTTAGTTTAATCAATTAATTTATATGCTTCATTAGATGGTTATCTTTTCCATTAAGAATTGTCTCTAACAAAACAAGTGTCTAATATACAGATTCTAATAATGTGTCAGAAAACTATAAAAATAAGTGAATGATCTAGTATACAGATTGTAATGGTAGCGGCTCAGCTCCCTACAAAATGTACCAAAGAAAAAAAAAATGTCAAATTTTTTTTTTTCATATTTATCAAAATACAGTGATATTTTTCCAAATAACAAAATATGCAGATCATAAAGAACAGATGGTCAAAATTTCACGAAAATCTGTTGTGTTTTCTGTTTTTTGTAATTTTGTCAATGATAGATTTTGTAGAGAGCTTAGCCACATCCATAATAATGTATCAGAAAACTGTACAAATAAATGAGTGATCCGAACGTCATACATAATATGTATTAGAAAATAAATTCAAATGGTAAAGCTTATCTATTTCGTATGTTGTAAATTTGACTTGAGTTAAGATCAAATTGACAAAACATGTAAGAAATTTAACTAACTTATAGAAGAAACTTGGCATGAATGAATATTACCAGTATAAAATAATTGAAGTCAAATCATCACTGTATGTTTTTTTTTTTTACCTCAATAAAAATGTTATTTACACTAATCGATTTCGTCACAAATTGCTGATTATTTACCCTTATTTACCATGATAAATTTCAATATAAAATAATTGAAATCAAATCGTCACTGAATGTTTTTTTTTCCTCAATGAAAATGTTATTTACACTAGTTGATTTCATCACAAATTGCTGATTATTTACCCTTATTTACCCTGATAAATTTCAAATAGAGACGTTGTTTCATATTAAAACCAGATCTCATATTTCGTTAGGTTTTTAATAAAAAGGAAGGTTTATTCGGTCAGAGCTTCTAGTTTGAATAACAGGCTATATTCGAAAATGAAGAAAATGAAGGGTCATTGAGTGAAAAGTAAGTACCTACACGTTTCAGGAAAAAAAATATAGTTAACTAATACATAATTGCTAATTGCTTCGTCTCCAATACGCCATGATACGACCTTGAATAAAACCTCAATCTGGAAGAAATTATCTGTGAGTTATTGCCCTCCTATAAATGGTTCGCCATGATGCATTGCATCCCATCTCAATCTTCGGTTACAATCTGATCATTAAGATATCTCTCCGCATTTGAGTTACTAAAGACACACAACTACAAGCATGGGAAGTTTGGTGCGCATGAAAATAAACACAATGCTTGCTGTGCTTTCCCTTGGTTTTCTGGTTCATGTATCCGCTCGATATAACCTCCCAAATCCTTCAACAAATTTGAAGCAGTCGACTGTTTCTAGCCCACCCTGTGGCAATTCTCCATGTGCTCCACCACCACCATCACTACTACATAAAAAAGTTGCATTATCAGGTCATAATATGCTTACAAAAATGGAGCAGTCTGCAGTTTCTAGCCCCCCCTCATGTGGCAGTTCTCCATGTGCTCCACCACCACCATCGCTACTTCAGAAAAAGTTGCTTTATCAGATCATAATGTGATTACAAAAATGGAGCAGTCTGCTGTTTCTGGTTCCACCTGTGGCAGTTCTCCATGCGCTCCACCTCCTCCACCACCACAACTCAAAAAACTCGGTTATGGAGGTGCTGCTTCCGATTTTCAGCGTAAGAACATCTACTGAAAGCCGTTTTCGGTCCTCATCTATTCTTGTCCGTAAACATTAGATGCGCCACATAAATAAAACCAGTTATTTTCTGTAATTCTGTCCGTCCAATTTTACATTCATTCACTAGGTTGCAATAATACATCTGTGCTTAACGCAGCAACCACCTGGCTAAATAAATAATACATTCTATTCCGTTCTTATCCATAGGTAGTAGTCGCGCCCCACAAAGGAGAACTGTTTGTTTTCTGCAATTCCTTCCTCTCTCCATTTCATAATTATTCATTTTAATTATTGTTGCGTTGTTTGAATAAATCATTTTACAATTTAAAGGGCAGTTGATCGATCAATATTGTCAAACATCACCTGAGCCGTAGTAGTAAAGGACGAATGGAAACATGATAAACGCCATATTAAATAGTACAATCTAATATTTAACTACCATTAATGAGTTGAAGACAATAATATACAAATGGTAAAGGACTAATAAAAATATGATAAACGCCCTGTTATAATATATACAGAGTGTGTGTGTTATGGATATAACAATGAGTTAGTGGACGATATAAACCCTTTTTTTATTCAAATATTGCATGCGATGATGTAAAATGAGAAGGATATGTATCTTTTGGACAAGTTAAATGAATGAATCTGAGTTATACTTTTGTATTATTTACATCTTAATTATGAAATTAGAAATATAATATCAAGAATGTGAAATAAATGTGTAAATATAACAAGTTGGAAGGAAGATCTTTGTCATAAAATAATAACTAGCAATTGCACTTCAACAAGGTGCAATGATTACGCCAATAGGAAGATATATTTGGATAATATATTGAAGTGTGGGGAGGAGAATTTCAAGTAATTTTAATCTATTGTAAGAGAGAAATTAACTTAAATTTTAGGAGACATGTTAATCATTAGTCACATACTGGTCATGTACAATATTTTTGTTAGTGTTCATTTAAACCATTTGTATGAAAATGGTGATTGAGACTCTTGTGGCCTTTTCTCGAACCTTAATTACTTAGAGAGTGCAATTAATTTTTGCTATCGTACAACAAGAATTTGAACTTGGGCACCATTTTCCATACAAATTAACAATTGAACCTTGAAAAATGATAGACTTAAAATTCATTATATGAAGATCTATGGCTTTTGTAAGAGAAGATTTTTGTTGTGGTAGACAACAACCAAGAATTTGCAGAGGAAATAGGGAATGTGAACTCTCTACAACACAAGTCACATAGCAACTTAGAAGTATATTGGACATGTTAAAGATTCCTATCAGACTACACAAGTTTTACATATATGAAATCTTAAACAAACAATCGTAGACCCTATTTTTGAACGCAATACAATCTTATGAAACTTGTATTGAAAATAGGAGGAAAATCAAGCTTCTCAATGTCAAACAAATATTTCATTTAGCAAAGTGTACAACTATCACCTTTGGTTTAGAAATAGAACTCTTAAAAAAAGAACGAGCATGAAGATTAAATAAAAACTAATGCATATTATCTACTAATCACATTCCATGCTCAATGACATCTCCTTTGTGTCATTATGTCAAATGGCTCATGCACCTTATTATGCTTCTCTATTTTGCATTAATGTCTTCTAAAGCAGTCGCATGACAATATTTGGAAATAAAAATTAGAATGGTGAGTCCAAATCGTCTTGGCAAATGAATTATGCAAAGACCAAGAAAATTTCAATGAAAGGGTAGTTAATGGTGCACTTTTTCACCTCCTTAGTGAGCTTACTTGCTTGAACCCTAGCCACCCTCAATGACCTAGCTAGTGAGACAAAATGAGAAGATTACTCTAAAATTATGAAATGGAGGATGATACATGTTATTTAAGATGATTTTGTGCTTGATTAAGCTTTGAAGGATGTTTATGCCCTATTCTGAAGCTCACATTTCAGCCTACGATGGGAGGATGTTGTCAAATTTTGTAGTATCTATGCATAAGATGTAGTCATTACACTCCATGAATTGAAATCTTTTTGAGGCATTTGGCTAAATAGTTTGCATGGCCTATCTATGTTTCAACATTTTATCGAACAATTCAAGCAACATTTTGTGTGCTTCAAAATTTTGCATTCATGTCTATCGAGGTATTTGCAACAATGACATCTAATGAGAATCCAAATTGGATTATAGTTTTTTGGGTACTCGTTCCTAATACTAAAGCACCCATTTTCACATAGGTTGGTAGGATATTGGAAAAAGTTATACAAACTACTCTTGTGCATGTTCATTTCATTAGCTTAAAAAACTTTAAGGCCTTTTCACCACAAGCATTTTAAGCATATCCTGCAATCATTGCATTTCATGGGACAATATCTCTAAGGCATATTTCAAACAATACACATGCCTTGCATATGCATCTACATTTCCCATACATGTCTATCAAGGCTTTTATAACTATGTGTCTATACTAAAATCCATATTCAATTATTCTCTTATGGATAGCCATAGTTTGTTTTAAAATGCCCATTTTGGCACAAGTTGGAAAGATGGTAGCAAAGGTGAAAAATTTGAAGCTTTGCACTTGTTAATTTCATTTTCTTTGAAGTTTCCTAGCTTTCCCAAACAAATCTATTTTGCAAATATCCTAATATCATGCAATTTCATGAGCCACATTTTTTTCAAGCACTTCATTGAAAAGTTGTTAAGCCTCGTTAAGAAAACATTTTTATGTATATATCCTACAACCATTGCAATCCAAGACGCATCACCATCTCCTCAAAATGATTTAAAGCCTCCCCAAGAACATCATTTTGTGCTTAGTCAACAACTATTACATTCGATGAGATCACATTTTCTTGAAGAATTTGAAAGATTGTAAATAAATGTATAAACTCAAAATCTCTATCTTTCATTCTATTGAATCCTCTATCTAATGATATAATGTTAAATACTATTAAAATATTTAAATTTTAAATATAATAATAATACTAATTCAAAACAAAATATATTTGTTGTTAACTTCTCAACTGATAAATTAATATTTATATACAAATTACAAATACTATTATATCACATGATTAGAAAACTATTTAAATCTAATTAAATTTATATAGATATATCTAATTTTAAAACTTCAACCATTATAATCCATAAAGATTACAATATTTTATTAAAACCCCTAAATATTAAAAAAGAAATTACAAACAAAACCCTAATACTAACATACTATTTTAAAGAATTGTAGTCATGGCCTCATTCTATGTTTTACTCTTAGTAATCTGAATTTTCAATTAACAAAGAAATAATCTATTTTTAAATCGTCGCATCAAGTCTATGATGAACCAAGAAGACATGTCTATTCAAATAAGTATTAGATGCAGCATATAAAATATGCATCACATATCATTTAAAGAATACTCTATCTAATTTAAAAAAAAATGAATATTATATGATAGTTTTCATGGTGGTTGAAGCACTTTGCTCACGGATTATCAAAATAATTATTCCAAGTTGAAAAGCTTGTTGTAACATTCAAGTAATAAAAACTTCTATCAAAATCTCAATTCAAAGCTTCATAGTATACTTGATTCGAATTGAAATACATTTTATTGTAAATTTCATTTCAAAGTTCTATTAAATCTAATACAAAACTAAATTAAAATACTAAAATATATTGATCATACCATAAATCCTTAAAAAAAAAATGGATTCATCAAATTTTTTTAGAAATTAGAAATTATATATGTTACAACTATTGCTCCCAACAACCATCTTATAAGCCATTTGTATTATTCTTGTTGAAATAGAGTTTACTCTTCTATTATAGTCAATCTTGTATCATAAATCCTTGTGTGTGTGTGTGTGTGTGTGTACATATATGTATATATGTATATAATACGATGAGAGTAATCATTCTCAAGGCACCTATTATCATCATATTACAAGGTTTGTGTGGGTTAGGGTTGATGAAATACTTGTGCCTTGAGAAGGATTACTCTTGATATATAAGCTAGTTAAACTTCATTCATAGAAAAAGGATATCATGTGACCATACACACATTGATATATGTGAGAATCTATCATAAATCACATCACAAAAATAACTTATGTTATTATCCCATTCGTCATGTATACTCATGTACCCTATTTTCACTGCATATTGTACTCGCACAACTTCAAAAGCATGTAAGTTTTTCCAAACAAAACCAAAACACAAGTGATCACAAAAAAATCTTTATTATACCCATAGAACATATCTTTATGCTTACATACCATAAAGATAAGTTTCACATGCTCGTTGACCAAAATAGTATGACTGTATTCTAGAAACAGTCTTTGTACTTCTAGACATTTTTCAATCAACTGATTATCAAAAAATTATTTCCAATTCAAGCGACCATCACAGGGGTATAAGTTTCCAGCAATGAAAACATATACACCTTCATGCACTTCTCACTCGCCAACAATCTCCCACTTTGGAATTGATGGAAACACTTATTGAAAAATGACTAAGTGTCCAATGTCAAACTATTGTCTATACACCGCTTATACATTTTTCACAACTACTACTCCCCCTTTGACATCAACGGAAAAGGTATATACAAAAATCTATCTATATAAAATAAAAACATTTAGGAAAGTTCATTTAAATGAAAGAAGATTAAGCAACGAGAATAGGGAAAGCAGAGAACCTAAGTAACAAAAATTAACATAAGATGAAAGGATTACAAAGAACTGAAATTTAATCAGAGAGCAAGCTTGTGTTTTTATTCATGTATATTTAGTCAATGTTTTGATTAAAACAATAGTTGATCACTTCTAAGGGTCATTCACTTCCTCCCACAATCTCGACTCACCACTTCCCTTCCCTTTGTTCTATTTTTGTAGCAATCTCCCTAGTAGAGTGTGAACTCTCGTTCTAAAACTGGGCATGGAATTGAACACAATCATCTATGTTTGTTCCCAACTTCCAAAGGTGGCACTGAATTTATCAACTTCTTATGTCTTTGTTTTAAATTCAGAGGTAAAACATCATCCCTCATCTTGTCTACATGGTAACAAGAGATATGAAACTCCTTAGCCCATGTGATGGTGAATTGGTCAATAAGATATTGGTCTTCAATGAACACCCAAATTCTTGTTTATCAAACAAAACTAAACAAACCAAAGATTAAGGAAGGATGCCCATGGATCAAGCTACCAAATAAGTCATGAGCTCCTATGCATGAATTAAAGAATAGAATACCCTAGCTTTGTGATTTCTAGTTTTAGTTAGAAAGGACTCATCTTCTAAAGGATGATGTCTCCATTTCACTAGATATTGAAGTAGTATTCCTTCAAATTGAGGGTTCTCTTCAATAACTACTAATCAATAATGCATTCAACCTCGAGAAGAGTGGATGTGGTTCTTTCCTTCTCTTTAGTGAATGGTATCTCTACCTTGTTTATACCTTCTTCACCATCATTTTTGAAAGGATATAATTCTACCACATCAAAGATAGATGAAATGCCCAGATCTGGAGGATGGGCTTTTTCAAAAGCAATAATTGAAAATCATTTGAGAATTCTATAGGGACTTATCTTCTTCATTTTTAGTTGATTGTATTCTCACTTTGGAAATCTTTCCTTCTCCAAGATCTTTCAGATGAAAATTTAGCTCTCTCCAGCTCTTATGAGTATATTGTTTGTATTACTAATTATTTTCTTCTATGTTTGTCTTCACCTCCTCTTGAAGGTTATGAATTACTTTAGCAAAGTCTTATCTATCTAGACTTTACTTTTCCATATCACCAAGATTTCTAACTTAAAACACACCCCTTGGATGCATTGCATACACACACAAAAATGGCCTAAACTTGTACTATTCTTTGGAGAATCATTATATGAAAACTTCACTTGTGCTAAAGCCAAATCCCAATTTCTAGGTGTCTTATCAACAAAACACCTCAACATATTTATCAAACGCCTATTGACCACCTTAGTTTGACCATCCATTTGGGGATGATAGGCTGAACTAAAACTAAGATGTGTACTCAATGTCATCCAAAGGGTTCTCCATAAATGTCCCACAAACTTTGTGTCTCTATATAAGATATAATATTTCTTAGAATACCATGGAATATTACCACTTCCTTGATAAACAAATTTTATTTTTAGTTAAGCACATATCATTGTTGGCCAAATATGCAGACTGATCTTAAGAAGGATGTGGAGGGATTTAGAGTTTGTCAACATGAAAAATGAAGAAGTCAAAATGCTAGTTTGTGTCAACCATTACCAATTCCATCTAGGCGTTGTGCTCCTATAAGTTTGGATTTTTTTTTAGGTTTTCCTCAAACTCAAAGGGGAAATGATTCTATATTTATGGTCATGGATGGATTCTCTAAAATGGTTCATTTCACTCTATGTAGGAATACTATTGATGCTACCAATATTGCTAAGATTTATCATATCCAAAGTGTCATGCTAGATTTCCACAATGCTTCTCCTTCAAAAGATTGTCTCTCATTGATCCTCTAGGCATGCACAATTTGTTGACTTTGAACAACAATGCTTCTTGTAGAAAAAAATCACCCCAAGGGTCTATATCTGTGATGATAGGATTGTTCCACACTTGATACGCATCTTTGAAATCTACATCATCTACATACAACTCTTTTATATTATCAAATCCAACATTGTTCTAGTCTAAGTTTCATGCAACATTGAATTCTTCCTACTAAATGCATCATAAACCTTATTTGTTTGTCCACTTTTATGCTCGAATACAAAATTGTTATTGTAATTAGTTAATGATAATTACACTTACTTAAGTTTACTTAGGATAATTCATTTAGGGTAAGTGCATGTAATGCCCCACTAGGGAACCAAGGAGAACTTAACCTAAACATGCATCTAAGTTTGTAGAATAATTTTTTTTTAAACAATTAATATACAAGATAAACATCAATGCAGAATCAATTACCATTTACTCACAATAATACAATAACCAACATAAGTTACAACTCTCAAGGGTTCCTTGAAAAATATTACTTTAACGTTAACTAATTAATTTAGATTAGGTACAATTACAAAACTCATATAAACAAATGAAGGATAAAACAACATCACATAGAAGATGACATAAATAAAAATGGTACCATAAGGTATCCATAAATCTACATCCACTCCACATGTCACAGGATATGTAATATAATAATAGAAATGAAGAACATAAGACATCTCTGAAGATCTGATACAAAGATACAAGATCACAAGGAAGAAGATCAAGAAGAAGAACACCTCTCCAACAATGAAGATCAAGAAGGAGCAACTACAACAGGGATCATCCAACAATAGTACATGAATGTCGAAATCTCAAATGGTAAAAGAATCACTACCACCCAACCTCATGAACCTAAATGGTCCACTCCCACCATGCTGAGTAGATAAAAACAAATCCCACTTGGATAACAAACATCAAACAAATCAAGCTAAGGAAAGGATCCTGAAAGCTCTCTAACTCAAGGTGAAAAAGTAATAATGCCATGAAAGACTCACTAATCCAGAGGCAACTAACACATATAGGATAACTAGACTATGCATAGGAAGGTGTCATCATGTATGTCTAACCCTTCAGTCTCATCTTGGTAATCTCTTTGGATCCCGTCACCCAAGTGACCATACATGGTGTCAATGACTTCTCGTACTGATGAAGCCATCAACTATGTCAACTCATCCCTTAAAAGGGGGCTAGTCTTCTTCTCCATTCCCACCTTAGTCTATACTAGCACTAAGCCAAGGTGAGGAAACTTATCTTGTTAGGTTCATTTTAAAATCTCTCAATGTTATATTATGTAATCACTTGATTAAGATACTTAACAATAAGTGATCTTGGTAGCCACTTGTGGGCCCCGACTCTTATTGCAAGCCACCTCCTAGTACATATCTAGGTAAACTACCCTAGGCTCATAGATCTCACATAGATCACAAAAAGATAACAATGTCCTTTAGGACTATTCCACAAAATAATAGGAACATACTAGTTCTCCCATAGCCATGATATCACAAAACACTCTCAGAGTGTTCACAAAAGAATATATACACATGATCCTGTGGATCAGACATAAAAATCAATACCATATTCTCCTCTATAGAATATGAAGTAAAACTGAATACAACATGAGCCCAAATGGTCAAAGCAGGGATGATAATCAAAATACACACACATATCAAATATAATATTGAAACTGTGTCATGACCGACTCATACCCAAGCCTCTATTTCCCCCTAGGTCTTCTAGTACCCGACAACCCATATAGAAAAAGAAGACAATCTAGGCACGAAGAATACAACACTCACATTATCGAATACTGAAATTAATCTATAAACATTTAGATTTCACATCCCGCATAATTGATTTCAAGCATAAAAGTAATTAAACCTACTAGGGGAAATTTAGAACATAATATTGCAATACTTGACCTACGCAAAGAAAATTCCCTTATGTCATCCAGTGAACTTAACAGAACAAAAAGATCTAATTTCAACGGTCGCACCTCAACTCCCAACATTTGATTATTAGTTTCTAATAAAGAAATAAGGTACATCAATTCTATTTTAACAATATATATCATTAATTCAAAAAAATATAAGGTTATTTCCCAAGACAATGAATTATCTAAGTATACGGTTAAAATTATCATTTTAACACATAAGGTCTATTAATACTAATTTAATTAACTCCATTTAAACAATATAATAAATTAACAAAGGTTTGATTTGAATAAGTTCACCACTATAATATTTAAATCAAAAATCAATTTACATAGGCATTTAATCAAACTAAATTAAACAAATATGTTTCAATTAATTTGATAATAAAATATATAACTAAATTAAACTAATTAACACTAAGTTGATATAAAATAAAAGTTTGTTTAACTAATATTCATATTAACTAATAAACACATTAATAAATAAAATTTAAATTAATTAACAATAAAATTAAATAAATTATAACTAAATCAAATTAAATTATAACTAAATTTAATATTAACGAAATTTAAAACAAATTAAAAAAAAAACATAATATAAAATCATGTGGGGGAAAATCCCTTGTGGACCCCACGCCCATCGGCCGCTTGCATGTCATGCCATTGCATGTCTTGCAGGGCCGTGCTTTGCACAACCTACAGGGCCGTGCACGACACGTCTTGTAGAGCCGTGCTCTGCATAGATTCTGCAGGGTGGGGGTTGGGGGTACGGTGGCCCCACCTTCCCCCATTTAATTTTTCTTTTTCCAAAAAAAAACTTTTAGATTTAATTTAATTAAATCCCTTGCCAAACAATTTTCATTTTCCTTCCAATTTGTATTTTCTTTGATATATATATATATATATATATATATATATATATATATATATATATATATATATGTATGTATGTATGTATATATATCTGTGTGTGTGTGTGTGTACTGTTATACACTGAGTTTGCGCCTTTGTCTCAAGCTCTCCTTGTCTTGATAACCTAGTATAACATGGGAATCATCTCCAGGTTGTGGGACCTTTGCTAACTGAGATGAGACCTCCAGGTTCTAGGCTGGTTCCTCTTGAACAATCACCTTAATTTGCTTCTTGAGATGAATGTAAAACTTTTGAGGGAAAGGGATATAAGGAATGCTTGTAAGTGAAATGACTTGAAAAGAAAACTACCTACTAGGTGATGCACCGAGACTAGGGTTTCGATCTCAGTATGTAGGAATGGAATCAATTGAGAAATCAGGTCTAATAAGTCACAACTCACTAGATAGGCTTGCATAAGTGTTTCATAGGAGGGTCTAAACAAAAGACACAACTTATGACCTAGAAGCAAACATCCTTTTTTGCAACTAGGTGTAGGAATGAGATAAGACTGCTAGGGGTTGTAGTATACCCGTAAAACATCTAAATCAGATCATACACAGTAACACACAAAATCATAGAAAATGAGAGGGACTAGGAACCCCAATTTCCATTAACAACATTCATAAACTTCAATCCAATAAGAGATAATCAAGACAGTGAAGACAGGGATAGAACAAATATCACAAGTACCTCATGAATGCCTTGATTGTCAATTGGAGATTACAAAGAGTAGAAGAACCAGAGGGTAGAAAAAACACCACAGATGGCTTTTCTGAGAAAAGATGACTTCCTTGCAAAAGTGGGCCTTTTTTTTTTACAAAATGAACCACTTGAGCACTAAGGCTCTACAAAATAATAAATACCTCCTCAATTGCATGCAGGGAGGAGTCCAAAATTAACCTAACTAGGGTTACAAATTTTACAATGCATTAAACAAACCCTAAAGGTACGCAGAGTATTAAATTTTTTGAAAATATCTGACAAACAGATCATATCATTTCTTTTGCATATTGATCCTGTACTGAGCTCTCCTACTGACATGACAACCTCGATCCATCTACCCACCTACAATTCCACCAAGTCATGAAGGCCAAAAAAAAATATGATCCTATAGATATTTCAAAGGTGGCGCCAAACTATTAAATGCTTCCTCAGGACATAGTCCCCTGTAAAATATGTGGCGCCAATGATCAGATTGTCTATCATCATTCCCTCAACTACAAATGTCCCTGAAGAATTTATTTCGAGCTACCCCACCGCTGTATCCCATTGAATCAAAAACTGGCAAAAAACCCTCTTTGCAGAGATATTTAAAATTTGAAATAAAATGGCTAGCCGGTCATTTTAAAACATGACCGTCAATCTCTTTTATCTCCCGATAGTCAAACAGCTCAGATTAACTTTACAACAGTCAAGAGCCCCTTAGAAAAGTCATAGTCCATATCAACATGTTTAGACCAATCAAAATGCAACATGTCAGCATATTTTCCAGCTTGGACCCGCTTTGACATTCTTTTCTTTTAATTCATTCAGCGACTACGTGACTGAAGACTTCTCTTATTTGTGAAATCCTTCCTACCTCTGCCAATTTATTTAGAGATTCAACAAACAAGGCATTCACCGAATTTCTAAGTCATTTGGAGCACCGCTAAACCATTTTGCAAATCAGTGAACATGTAGAACTTTATCAGGACTGCCAAATCCTTTAACAAACTTGGGCCCATCTTCACGTGTCAATCTTTTATTCACTCCGACCACTCTGTCAGCAACACCTCGGTAAGCCTCTCTGAGAACAGATCCACTGATTGAGATTCTGATCTAATGGTAGGCGCATGATCTCATAGCCCCCAAATATTCCTTACACTTTTACACTAGCCATTAGATCTGAATAGACCAGGACCCCACTGACACATCAGTCCACCTGTGAATCCTCATTAGCATGCATCAACCGATCATGTTCAAACACCTGAACGTACCTGGCAATATGGTCCCATGGCTTTTCCTTTCACTTTGACCAATAAGAAGTTGATAAATCAGCCTAATCTGGCACTGGACCCGCTGAAAAATCTTGAACACTTGGCAAAATTGATGGCTGGCGCATAATCTCATGTGTCAGAAAAACCCTTCACGAAGATATACCAGTCGTCGATCTTCATCCCTCTGTCATCCCTGCAAGTCTTCTGACATGGTCCCACTGTAGCATTCAAGTCAACGCTATGTGGACCAATGAGAAACAAGCACATCATCATGTGAGGACCCACCTGTAAGCCCCTGATGATAGAATAAAATCAACGGTAGGTGCATGATCGCAAGGGCAAGGAATATTCCTTGCGATTATATGATGACCGTTAGATTAAAAGCTGGGGAGTTTGCTGGGCCCTCTTTGAAAGGGTTGAAACAAGTCATTACCTTTGGCCAATGAGATGCTTCCATGTAGGACACCATGGCAATGGACCCACTTGACCTTGAAGCACTGTAGACTTGGAAGATCTAACGGTCATCTTAAGATCTCAAGCTCTGACACCAACTTATCTGAAAATACACCAACTGTTAGATCCTCATAATAGGGACCCCACAAATTTAGACCACCAAAAGATTTAGCGATTACACAACTAAAGAGAAGCTAACCATCGCTAGGTCACAAGAAGTTAAATGGTGACCGAGAAATACCTAACGATTATGAGAATCATTGTATTCGCTAAGTCACTGAATGGGAAAAGTAACCACTGAGAAACTTAGAGAACCTGCGACTAGCCAATGAGATTAAAGTGCACATAGGTATTGAGGACCTTAAGTTGCTGATAAAGCTAATGAAGAATTATAACGGGCCAAAGGGTTTTTGAGGATTTTTAAAAAGGTTTCAACATAGGGTAAAAGCACAAAGCTGTGTCACGTTTCAGGACAACTTATCAGCACAGCTGAATTTAAGTATTTCTAACTAAAATTATTTTTTGTCAAACATATGGTCTAGCTAGATTCATTCTAGCTAAGTTAGATAAGTTCTTCACCTTTTCCAATTGGAAATATCTATTAAATGCATGTTTTATAACAATTACTAAAGAAATAAAATTATTTTAGAAAAGTGACGTTTCAATAACTCTTACTCTTTTTAATGATATTTTTTTACAAATATAAAAATACCCTTTTTTAGAGCACAGAGTCAAGATTATCATCATATAATTTTTATAGTATTTTAATTAGATTTAATATATTATAATTTCAAAATACTACAAGTAGGTATTTTAACATTCGAGAACAAGATGCTTCAAAAATAGAAAAAAATAGTAAAGCTTATCAAAAAAATTGAAAATTTATATTTAACACTAGAGGAGAGAGTTATCTTCAAGAGTGTGTAATTTATTTTCTAAATAGTGTAGATTTGATAGGGGAAATTTGACGCGAGATGAAAATTGTCAATTTCAGGTATGTTCGACTTTGAGTAGTTATAACAGAGAAAATATACATTGAAAACTAATTTTTCTTCTTTTCTGCACTAACTATACATTTTATCTATGACATATTTTGAAATCAAAGGGAAAAGAGATTATTTGCATATACTTTTTTGGTGCGGACAAGACCCTCATTTTTCAGCATTTTTCAGCAAGTAAAAAATGGACTTAAAAAATTTAAAAACTATGTGAATTCTTGTTCAAAAAAAATTAAAAAAATTATAGCCATAAACTTCATCCACTTTTACATGTTTCATTAGTTTACATCATCTCCAAATTTTAAACATAAATGCCATTTTTATGTCATTAAAGTTAAAATTTTTGTGTGTTGTTGACCTTTTCCTTTATAAAAGTGTGACACAGCTTTGTACTTTTACCCCATAATGGCTACTTTTTCAAATATTTTGACCTACAAAGTAGGGCTTGAATAATTTACAGAGGCTAGGAAACATAACAGGAGGCCGTGAAATTTTGCAGAGTACTCGGTAGGGGTAAAATAGAGACTTTGGAATTAGTTTTAGCCAAATTTGCATGTACATGGAAATTTGGGTAAAATTTTGGCAATTTTTGCTGGATGTCAGCCTGCTAGATATAGACTAGTGTCCTTGAACATCCATTGGGCATGGGGGCATCAAAATTTTCAAAATTCTCACAGGGAGATGAAACTGGAATTGTGCTCAGAGCACTTCTTAAAAAGCAGGGAACTAAACTAGAAAGCAAGGAAAGGAAAACAGGGAAACTTTACAAAATTTACAGAGAGGGGTTAACCTCAAAATAGGGCTTTAGGTGGAAACCATTGATTGACATAGGCAAGGCATCTCCTTCCATATTTGATAGTTGAAAAGTATTGGAGGCCTTGCACTCTGTTATAACAAATGGCCCACCCCAAAAGGAGTCAAATTTTGTGTGCCTGCTAGGTCTGGATCTGAACTCATCCCATTTGAGGACTACATCCCCAACCTTGAAATTTATGACTCTGGCCCTTTTGTCAAAACTCCTCTTTGTCTGAATCTGATGGAATTCCATATCTTTCATGGATTTATCTCTGATTTCTTCTAATTCCATCAATTGAGCATATCTGATCTGTAAAGGATCCTTTTCATCAAATAGGGCATATTGAGTAGCTAAGTCCAGAGCTGATAATTCTATTGAAATGGACAATTTAGCCTCTTTTCCATATACTAACATGTAAGGAGAATTAGCAATGATTTTCTTTGGGGTAATTCTGTCTAACCACAAGGCAGATTTGAGCTTTGTGTGCCAATCTCTCTGATTCTCTTGAAGAGTTTTCATAATTATCTTAACCAAATTCTTATTTGTTGATTCTGCTAAGCCATTGCCTTGGGTATAATAATTGGAACTGGTATTCAAATAGATGCCATTCTTGACTACCTATTCTAAGACTTTGAGGCCTGTGAAAGCTAAGGCATTATCTGAAATGATGGAATCAGGAGTGCCAAACCTATGGATTATATCATCATAAAAGCTTAGGACAACACTCTCATTGGCTTCTTTTAATGCAATTGCTTCTGTCCATCTAGTGAAGTAGTCAGTTGTAGTAATTATCCATTTATGTCATACACTAGATGGAGGATTAATCATGCCAATGAAATCCATACCCCATTTCATGAAAGGTTTCTCTATTCTGACTGGCTGTAAGGGCAAGGCTGCAAGCCTTTCTTTTCCTGCAAACATGACACACTTGATGCATCTTCTGACATAATCATGACTATCCTTAAAGATAGATGGCCAATAGTATCCAGCCCTCATGATTTTATAAGCAGTAGTCCTAGGAGAAAAGTGACCTCCAGAAGGTCCATCATGAAATTCAAATAGAACATCTATTATCTTTCCTGAATCAATGCATCTTAAAAGGACACCATTGTGATCCTTCCTGAAAAGAACATCATTTACCAGCACAAAAGGAATAGATTGCAATCTATAATACCTTCTTTCTGCCGAATCTAAATCTGTAGGGCACTGTCCTATTTTTAAATAGTTGATCATATTAGGCAACCAGCTCATTGCCTTAGCTTGTTCTTCTGTAGAATGCACCACCAGAGATGCATCCATTTGCTTTGATTTCTTTGAACTTTCATCCTCTGCCAAATGTTCACAAAGACCTCTTCCTCTAACTAGCTTGGTGGTCTAAATATCAATGTCATATTCCATCACCTTGGTGATCCAACCAGCTCTTTTCTCATTTAGGTATTTGGAGAGCAAAAATTCTTTGACACTTGGATGAGTAATTTTCAAATGTACCTTGCTATGGGTCAATAGATATCTGAACTTTTTAAAGCTCTTCACCACAACAAGTACATGTTTCTCTACAAAAGAGTATCTTTATTCATACTCTTCCAAACCTTTGCTAAAGAAAGCAATAGGCTGCTCCAATCCATCTGAATTTTCTTGAGTCAACATTGCAGATATGGCATCATGAACTCCATAAGCATAAAGGATGAAATCCTTACTAAAATTTGGGTTTAAGAGAGTAGGGGCCTTTGTTAGAGCCTCTTTGATAGCTTGGAAATTGACTTTCTCTTCTTTGGTCCAACTGAAAGCTAAACTCTTCTTTAACATGGCTGTCAAAGGCTTGAGTAAATTTGCAATGTTAGGCAAGCACCTCCTAACAAAGTTAATCTTTCCTATGAAAGATTGGAGACTTTTCTTGTTATGTGGTAGGGGTAGCTCTAGGATAGCTGCAGTTCTCTCAGGATCCACTGTAATTCCTTCTTTGGATACTACATATCCCAATAATTTCCCTTCACGAACTGCAAACACACATTTCTTGGGATTAAGAGATATCCCAAACTCTCTACACCTTTCAAAAATCTTCCTTAGATGTTTGATGTGGTCTATTGCATGTTTTGAATAGATAGTTATATCATCCAAGTAGACCAACACAAACTTGTACATGAGGCTCTTAAAGGCCATATCCATTGCCTTTTGAAATGTAGCTCCTACATTTGACAAACTGAAGGGCATCCTCTGGTAAGCCATGCTTCCCCACTTGGTTGTAAATGCAGTCATGTATTGATCCCCTTCATTAAATAATATCTGATTGTATCCTAAATAGCCATCCAATAATGAAAATATCTCAGATCTAGAGACACATTGTAAAATTTATTCCATAGAGGGTAGTGGATGGCAGTCTTTTAATGAGGCCCTGTTAAGATCCCTGAAGTCAACACATAACCTCAGCTCCCCATTCTTCTTCTTGACTGGAACAAGGTTGGAAACCCAACTAGTATGCTTAATGGGGTAGATGATACCACTCTCTATCAATTTGAGCACTTCTTTATGCATAAGTGGCTCAAGCTTGGGATTAACAGGCCTTTGCTTTTGCCTCACTAGTTTGGCATTTGGTTCTAACTCAATAGTGTGCTGAGCAAGGGTAGGATCAAAACCATTGAGGTCTTCATATTTCCATGCAAAAATATCACTGAATTCTTTGAATAACTGAGTATAAGCTTGGTTCTCCAATTCAGTGTTTACCTTTCCAAATTGTAGGCTCTTACCCGGTTCCAACTCTAGTTCAACATAATGTTCTTGCTGGATTACCAGGCCAGCCTTGCTTTTCTTAACTTCATCATCCTTGTTGAAGACAATCTCTAAAGTAACAAGACCTCTAGGCATCTTATTGGATTTCAACTATATCACTTGATTACCATAGTTTTGTGATAGTCTATCTTGATTGTGTTCTGAAAACACATCTTCTTCAAACAAGAACTGCAAAATTTGTTCATCATTGTCAAACACTTGCCAATTGACATCATTATCTAGGATAGATGGTCTGACAATAACTTTGATATGCTGTTGATCTATTTCTCTTGAAATGCTATTTGGAATATCATATTGGGATCCAACAACAGCTAACCTATTTGCATTTTGATTTAACTTTCTAGGGATAGCAACAATATTGAAAACATGGAAATTTTCAATTGCATCCAAAAATCTATGTTTGTATGCTTTCATTGTGTCATTCTTGGTTGCACTTATCCCTCTTACTTGGTTGACAACTAATTCACTATCACCGTAAAATTTTAAGGCCTTAAGCCCTCTTTTTCTAGCTAATTCTAGTCCATTGACTAGGCTTTCATACTCTGCAGTGTTGTTAGTGTAGGAGAAACTAAATCTAAAGGTAGTATAATACCTTTCTCCTTTTGGGGACACTAACATAGCACCACCACTAGAACCATGTCTACTTCTAGCCACACCTATAGTATTTACTGAGGATCCATCAAGTTGGGTAACCTTCTTTTGAAAGGGTTCATACCTTCATCCTAATTGGTCAGCTACTTTCTTGGGAATTACAGTGCTAGTAGCTCCACTATCTACCATACAATTATGTACTAAATATTTTCCAATGATTAAAGATACATAAAAGGGACGTGGCTTCAAATTCCTACCTTGTGAGATATTTCCCTTGAAGCTACTACTTGGATCCTCCTTTTCTTGATCAATGTTAACCAGTATTGGCTTTGTAGCTTCTTTTGTAGGTTGAGGAGTTGCTACCTCTATCATGGCCTTCTTCAAAATCTCAGGCAGTCCTGGAAGAGCCAAAGAGTCCCACATGGACATGGTGACATTCACCTTCTTCATGTTGTCTATAATATTAAATGGTGTCACAGTGTGTACTCTCTATTATGTCTTTGGTATGATGGGCTCCACCTCCTTGAGAGCCTGGCTCTCTTTGCTTGGTATGATAGGAGCCTCCTTAGGTGTGATGGGAGTGGCTTGCTATAGTGGCTCTACAGATGTAGTAGCCTTGGCATTAGAATCTACTCTCTCCATGTCTTGAGCTCTTCTTTTTGCTCTTGTATAGGCAACAAAAGTGGCTTCATCATTGAATTCATTGAAGTTTGGTTGCTCCCAATTGAAAAGAGCAGTCTCTTTTTCTTGTGATTCTAGTTGAGGCACTGAGCCACTAGATGAAACCTTTGATTGATCTTGTGAGGCATTTTGAACCATTAGAGCCTAGTTCATCCATCCATTTGAACATGTAGCCTGATTATGAGGCTAATTACAAGGAAAACACCATTCATTATCCATTGCCAAATTGTTTTGGCTGGGGACCACATCCCTCACTGGGTTTGTAGAGTTTAGGGGTGCAAGGTTATATGGTTGAAATGGTCTCTAATTAAAACTTTGCCTTTGTCCTTGATAGCCTCCTTGGTACGGTGGCCTATTTTGTTGATACGACTGTCCTTGATTTTGATATTGTTGATTAGGACCTTGGCCTTGTGTCTGAAATGGTGGTTTGATTCCTTAACCTTGCTTCTTTAGATTTGTGACCTCTTTAGTCAAGGTCTGCAACAAGTTAGTCATTTCTTGCTGACTGCTCTATTGGCTACTCTTTATCTCTTGTAATTCTTGAGAGAAACTTGTTGTTAACCCTTGACCACTAGTACTAGCTTGGGGTGCCAATATGGTAGGAATAGGGGTGAATGGGGGTACTTGGGTAGGTGCAATGGGTTGGAGGCTAGGAAAAATGGGCATTGGAGGCCTTCTAGCAAACATGCCTGCTTGGATTAAATAGTTTTTAGCCCTGACAGCTATGTCAAAAGCCTAGGGTAAAGAAGTACCACCCATAGACTGGATCATGACAGAAATTTGACCATTCAAACTTTGTAAATAATAAAGGAAAGCATGGTCTACTGATGGTCTTACTGAGACTAGGATTCTATTCCATGTTTTAAGGAATCTACTATTATAATCTATCATTTGTTTTGGAGGGTCTCTCTTAATGGTTGTTAACTGCTCAACTAGAGACAAGTTATCTAATTTATCCTCAAAAAGTTTACTTAATGCATCCCCTAACTCATCCCAAGAAGTAATAGAACCAACAGTTAGAGTTCTAAACCATTCTAGAGCCTTACCTTTTAGAGAGGCTGCTAATAACTTTGTGGTCACATCTTCTTGAGTAATGTTGTGTATGCTGCATATGGTGGTCACATCTCTTATGTGCTCAAAAGCAGTTGTTTGCCCTTCACCAGTAAAATCAAGTATACTCTTAGCCGCCACCAAGGGCACATCATGATGTTGAGAAAAATTTAATGCGCTACCCTGGTTGAAAGGTGCAAAGGAAAAATTTCTAGCCATTGTGGGAGCTGGGATCTGAAGGTTGACAACTATGTGAGTTGTATTTGTTGCTTGATTGGAATCTTCCTCTAGATCTTTGGTTAGAGATCTGCCTCTTCCTGTAGAATGAAAGGGAGAAGGTCTCCTTTCTGAAGTATCAGGAGGTGTAGATTGAACTCTCCTAGTAGGGGATGTCCTCTGAGTTGACCTATCTTTATGACTTCTTCTTGAAGGCAACTCTAAAAAATTAGTGGGTTTTGAGCTCCTAGTCTCAATCTTTCTCATAAAACTTTGAATAAGGTAGCCTCTGATCTTTGAACAGTGGAGTCACCAAATATACTTGATAGAGTGACTTCTAAAAGCCCGCACTCTGCAATCTGCATATCAGAGATAGCATATCTTTGAATTTGAATAACTTCTAGTCTAGTTCCACTGGGCGTGCCAGAATTGTTATACACCGAGTTTGTGCCTTTGTCTCAAGCTCTCTTGGTCTTGATAACCTAGTATAACATGGGAATCATCTCCAAGTTGTGGGACCTTTACTAACTGAGATGAGACCTCTAGGTTCTAGGCTGGTTCCTCTTGGATAATCACCTTAATTTGCTTCTTGACATGAAAGTAAAACTTTTGAGGGAAAGGGATAGAAGAAATGCTTGTAAGGGAAATGACTTGAAAAGAAAACTACCTACTAGGTGATGCACTGAGACTAGGGTTTGGATCTCAGTATGTAGGAATGGAATCAATGGAGAAATAAGGTCTAATAAGTCACAACTCACTAGATAGGCTTGCATAAGTGTTTCATAGGAGGGTCTAAACAAAAGACACAACTTATGACCTGGAAGCAAACATCCTTTTCTGCAACTAGGTGTAGGAATGAGACAAGACTGCTAGGGGTTTTAGTATACCCACAAAACATCTAAATTAGATCATACACAGTAACACACAAAATCATAGAAAATGAGAGGGACTAGGAACCCCAATTTCCATTAACAACATTCATAAACTTCAATCCAATAAGAGATAATCAAGATAGTGAAGACAGGGATAGAACAAATATCACAAGTACCTCAAGAATGCCTTGATTGTCAATGGGAGATTACAAAGAGTAGAAGAACTAGAGGGTAGAACAAACACCACAGATGGCTTTTCTGAGAAAAGATGACTTCCTTGCAAAAGTGGGCTTTTTTTTTTTACAAAATGAACCTCTTGAGCACTAAGGCTCTACAAAATAATAAATACCTCCTCAATTGCACGCAGGCAGGAGTCCAAAATTAACCTAACTAGGGTTACAAATTTTACAGTGCATTAAACAAACCCTAAAGGTACACAAAGTATTAACTTTTTTGAAAATATCTGACAAATAGATCATATCATTTCTTTTGTGTATTGATCCTGTACTGAGCTTGCCTACAAGCATGAAAAACTCGATCCATCTACCCACCTACAATTCCACCAAGTCATGAAGGCCTAAAAAAAATCTAATCCTATAGATATTTCAAAGGTGGCACCAAACTATTAAATGCTTCCTCAGGACACAGTCCCCTATAAAGTCTGTGGCGCCGATGATTAGATTGTCTATCATCATTCCCTCAACTAAAAATGTCCCTGAAGAATTTATTTCAAGCTACCCCGCCACGGTATCTCATTGAATAAAAAACTAGCAAAAAACCCTCTCTGCAAAGATATTTAAAATTTGAAATGAAATGGCTAGCCGGTCATTTTAAAACATGACCGTCGATCTCTTTTATCTCCCGGTAGTCAAATGGCTCAGATTAACTTTACAAAAGTCACGAGCCCCTTAGAAAATTCAAAGTCCATATCAGCATGTTTTGACCAATCAAAATGCAACATGTCAGCATATTTACCAGCTTGGATCCGCTTTGACTTTCTTTTCTTTTAAGTCATTCAGTGAGTACGTTACTGAAGACTTCTCCTATTTGTGAAATCCTTCCTACCTCTACCAATTTATTTAGAGATTCAGTGAACAAGGTGTTCACTGAATCGCTAAGTCATTTGGAGCATCGCTAAACCATTCTGTGAATCAGCGAACATGTAGAACTTTATCAGGACTGCCAAATCCTTTAACAAACCTGGGCCCATCTTCACATGTCAATCTTTTATTCACTCCAACCGCTCTATCAGAAACACCTTGGTAAGCCTCTCTGAGAATGGATCCACTGATTGTGATTCTGAGCTAAGGGTAGGCGCATGATCTCATAGCCCCCAAATATTCCTTACGCTTTTACACCAGCTATTAGATCTAAATAGACTGGGATCCCACTGACACATCAGTCCACTTGTGAATCCTCATTAGCATGCATCAACCAATCACATTCGAACACCTGAATGGACCTGGCAATATGGTCCCATAGATTTTCCTTTGACTTTGACCAATAAGAAGTTGGCAAATCACCTTGATCTGGCACTGGACCAATTGACAAATCTTGAACACTTGGAAAAATTGATGGCTGGCGCATAATCTCATATGTCAGAAAAACCCTTCGTGAAGATACACCAGTCGTCGATCTTCGTCCCTCTGTCATCCCTGCAAGTCTTCTGACATGGTCCCACTGTAGCATCCAAGTCATCGCTATGTGGAAAAATGAGAAACAAGCACATCATCATATGAGGACCCACCTGCAAGCCCCTAATGACGGAATAAAATCAACGGCGGGCACATGATTGCAAGGGCAAGGAATATTCCCTGCGATTATACAATGACCATTAGATTAAAAGCTAGGGAGTTTGCTGGGCCCGCTCTGACAAGGCTGAAACAAGTCATTGCCTTTGGCCAATGAGATGCTTCCATGTAGGACACCGTGGAAATGGACCCACTTGACCTTGAAGCATTGTAGACTTGGAAGATCTAATAGTTGTCTTAAGATCTCAAGCTCTGACACCAGCTTATCTGAAAATATGCCAACCGTTAGATCCTCATAACCGGGACCCAACAAAATTAGATCGCCAGAAGATTTAGCGATTACGCGACTGAAGAGAAGCTAACCATTGCTAGGTTGCAAGAAGTTAAATGTTGACTAGGAAATACTTAGCGATTATGAGAATCATTGTATTCACTAAGTCGCTGAATGGGAAAAGTAACCACTGAGAAACTTAGAGAGCCTGCGACCATCCAATGAGATTAAAGCAAACATGGGTATTGAGGACCTTAAGTCGCCGATAAAGGTAATGAAGAATTATAATGGGCCAAAGGGTTTTTGAGGATTTTTTAAAAGATTTCAACACAACGGCTACTTTTTCAAATATTTTGACCTGCAAACCAGGGCTTGAATAATTTGCAGAGGCCAGGAAACATAATAGGAGGCTGTAAAATTTTGCAGAGTGCTTGGCAGGGGTAAAATAGAGACTTTGGAATTGGTTTTAGCCAAATTTGCATGTACATGGAAATTTGGGTAACAAGTACAAAAGGGAATTTAAAAAAAAAATAGAAATATCTTAATTTTAATGTTTACAATGCAATAGCTTGTCTCTCAAATCTAATAGGCTTTTATCCATTTGTTTATTCCTTGGCTTATTCCATTTTGTCTTTTACTGGTGTAAATTTAAGCTAACTGTGTTTTTTTAATAGAGTATATATATTTTTCCCAGAATGATGATTTTTTACTCAAATTGAGTTTTTGTCAACATCCCATTAATTTAATTTAACCACACTATAGTACAAACTATATCAAGATTAATTTATCATTTTCTAGGAGTTCTAGGATGTATTTTCTCTCCAAATTTTGACAGCATATCCCTACCATGCCAAATATACATAAAAATATGAAATAGAAAATCTATGAGTTTTTTAAACCTCAAATTGATAGCATAAATAGACACAGATGTAAAACTATAAATCAAATCAAACATATAAAATTACTGAAAGTTCTACAAATGAAATCATAAGAAAGTTCTTTCAAACCCCTGCCTCAATTCCAATGCCAGAAACTGAAATATAAAGTCTGTAGAATTCTGAAACCTCCAGATCTAAAAACATAAGAGCTCAATCTTGCAAATCTGAATCACAGTGCATGCAAAATCCAAATCCAGATGCAAACAATCTTCACCTAGAAATTCAAGCATACTCTCAAAAGCTCAAGAACACAAAGAAGTCTCAAAATCTCCCAAAAACTCTCTCTCTAAAAATTTCCAACAACCTGATTGAAAAACAAATGAATGCTAATTTCCCTATTAGGGATTCAACTCCACCATTCATGCAAACCCTAGATGACTCACAATAGAACTCCTAATCAAACTCTCCCTCTTTTAGTTGAGAGAAACTACTAATTAATAATTAAAAATATATTTAATTATGCACAACTCAACTTAGACTCCTCAAGACAAGTTGTCACCTTTTTCAAACAAATGACATTCAAACTCAATAAAGCACATGTTAATAATAAAATTTATTATTAAATAATTTAGTATTTCTAACATCATTAAATCGTACAATTTAATAATTTATTATCTAATGGACAATATTAATCCTATTTTCCAATATAATATTAATTTCCATAACTAAAGAAAATCACATATTCAAACAACAATAAATCAAGATCATCAAATAAACATACAGACTCAAAATAGAGAACAACAAACTTTGTCTCCTTGACAAATCCAGATAGGGTAGTCAATAGATACTTATCCAACAATCAGGATAAATAGGCTTAGGATAGGGTTTTGGGTCTGTGTTATCTCCCCTCTCTTACCATTTGAGATATTGCGATAGGGCACACCCATCCTGACAATTCAGGGAAGACGATGCCTGATGCCTGTGAACCTACATACAACACCCACATGTACAAACATATATAAATATATAACAAACAATGGCGGGGATCATCCGATCATGTGGATATCGCAAGCAAGTAACTACAACTCCGTCCCTCAACCACATCAGGCACATTAAATAGAAATATAAAACAAGCACATCAATCATACACATGCCGGTATGGGGTCAGAAACCATAAGCATTAATAATTTTCTAACATATAATCTATCATCCTATAATAATCATGTAACATTTATAAAATTGGACTAGGGGCGGGGTACTACAATGTACAAAGATGGGGGACCAAAAAGGGGGTATAAGTTGCTACTTTATTTTTTTTGAAATCAGCAAAATTTGAACTTCAACGAGAAATTGAAGATAGTTAGAATCAAAATTATAAGATGTGACAAGAACAAGAGTTGTAATACTTTGAATCTAGTTTCTAACATACTAATTTATTTTGAAAATGGTGCAGATTAAGGCCCTCAAAGAGGGGGAGCACAAAAAAGTGGTCCTATTTTTCTATGAAAAAACATAACATTGCAGCTGGTGTGCTCCCCATAAAATGTTAACTTTTTTTTGAATTTTTTTAATCGCTCCAATGAGGAGTTAGCTAACACCACGTAGTTTATCCCATATTTTTCTACTAATTACTTGATGAATGTATAATTTTTTATGAATTTCTGAAGTGCACACATCCTGAAAACTTGAAATTTCTGTGTGCTCCCCCTACAAATCATTCAAAATTAATCGAAAATAAATGTTTTTTTTTAAGTGTGTATAATTGAGTCTAGTTTCTAAAAAAGTAACTTGTTGCAAAATTTGATGAACGAGCCAAAATCTAAGCCCAAACTACTACACATTGGTTTTTGACAAAAATCAGACATACACACAAAAGAAATTAAATTGAAATTAAATTATATGGTTAGATAGCTAACAAAGATATTTACAACATCTTGTAGTCTTATTATAATGTTATTGAACCATGAATAAACCTGACGAGGAGCACACAAAAAATGATGTGAATTTTTTTTTGTCTACTGGAAAACACGTCTGAGGCCTATTTGAATCCTCCAAGCCTTTGGGTTGGATCTCCAAGGCAAATCCAGCCTTAGGCTTGGTGGATTCTAATGTATTAAAACATGCAAATGTACTATAGTGCATACATGCTATACTGCACATGCACTATTCAAATTCATGGCTTATATAGCATGTGCGCACTATGTAACATCTGGAAAAAATGCTTAAGTAAGTGAGAGAGAAAGAGAGATTGAGAAGGTGAGAAGGATATATATATATATATATATATATATATATATATATATATATATATATATATATATATATATATATATATATATATATATATATATATATATATATTATATATATATATATATATATATATATATATATATATATATATATATATATATATATATATAATATATATATATATATATATATATATATATATATATATATATATATATATATATATATATATATATATATATATATATATATATAGAGAGAGAGAGAGAGAGAGGAGGAGAGAGAGAGAGAGAGAGAGAGAGAGGAGAGAGAGAGAGAGAGAGAGAGTTAGTAATTTAAGTGACTACAAATGGTTTATATTAAAAAAGTGTAAGATTTTTTTATACCTTTAATAATCATATTATTATGTCGAATACATTTCACGACCCTTACATAATTCAGATTCCTTGAGAATTCATAGCATATACAAGATTGATTTTTGCACTTGTTCTTGCCTAATGAGTTGTAGATGGTCCTAGGACCCCTTCCTTGCCTTCTCTCTCTCTCTCTCTCTCTCTCTCTCTCTCTCTCTCTCTCTCTCTCTCTCTCCCTCCCTTCTTACTCTCTCCCCCCTTTCTCACCTTCTCACCATCTCTCTCTCTCTCTCGCTCTCTCTCTCTCTCTCTCTCTCTCAAAGACTACCAAGGTTACCCTAGAGCCCCTTTTTTCTCTGGTCCACCTTGAAGAATCATTCCATTCCACTACTCTACACCAACCATCAAAGTAAATATATGAAAGACTCACAAGTCCAAAACCCAAAATTATACAAAATGAATCTATTTGTCTCAAACCAAGAGTATAGGTCCCTTGGGATCTAGTCATGGCACACTCAATGTACTCGTGATGTGGTCTCAAACACAAACATCATGCATCCCAAATGCGATCATAAATCAACCATGGAGGAAAAATGCCAAACAAGGAAACATAAAAAGTGTTCATGACACACTCAACTAGGCACTTTACCATTAATATAGATTCATCCAAAAATTTGAAATTCACAAAGTAAAAGTATAGGGTGGTTGCAAACATGGAGGATAACACATTGCATTGTTCAAAACATGTGAAATATACCAAATGACAAATCTGGGTGGCACACAAAATGGTGCAACCTCAAAAGTTCCCAAAAATCAAACTTAAAATAAAGCTACAAAATTAAACCTAGTTTCCCCTTAGGTACCCAACAACACACCAATCTAATAAAATTTATGTTTCAGATAAACATAGAAAAATGGGAAGCGTAATAGTATAAAATCCAAAATGCAAAACTTGAGCTACTTGTAGAGAGTAAACTAGGTAACAAAAAACCATAAGAATATGGGGGAGTACTAACTCTCATCCCATAAAGCATTTACAAACAAGATACAACTTAAATAGTTGAGAAAAAAATAAAATAACAAAGGCCCTACCTCACAACCATAGGAGAAGCCTAGAAAGACAAAGAATAAATAAATTCCATCTAGAATCTTGAAGTACACTCCACACAAACAGGAGTACTTTTGATACAAATCCAACGAACTGCTACCCACTAGAAATTGACAACCCAGACAATCACAATGAACAAAAGATTGTGTTTCTCCAAAACAATTTGGAGGAAATGCCAAATTCTTCACCAAATTGAAAAGTGAAATGTAAGTTAAAATAACTCCTTTTTTCCAAATAAATAGCACTTTCGCCCAAAAAGGAAAGTTAAAATAGATCACTTAAATATTTTCCACGAACTATTGATTCTTCCAAATTAAATTTATTGTTCTCCAATTAAATGAAATTCGATTATGGAAATTTAGTCGACAATTAAATTAAATCCCCAAACACATAAAATTAGCATTTTCAATTAACCCTCTTCCACGACAACTGCAGGAACTCTAATGCACAAATACACCACTGGTCAATCATAAAATGCATCATGAAGACCAGATTTACAAACATGTATTGGAGGGATAACATTATAAAAATGGGTACATCGTCCATACAAGAATCATATTGGCTCATAAATGAAAGACAAAAATTACTACCTCTTGTGCCAATGTCAAGGATATAGACAACCTCAATTCCTATAGCTTAGGCAAGATGTGCCCCAAACCTATTCACTTAAACACAGAAATATCAAGTGTAGTTGCTCATAGTATAAATAGCCAAAGCACATGAATATAAATGACATCAATTAGTGAAGGAGAATGAGACATCATGTGAACCTCATGAATGAGTAACTACAACTTCGTCTCACTTTGTACATGCTATTTAAATAATCATTGAAATTAAATAAAACATTTTGTTTAAATATAAGTCTTTTAATTAAATCGTATTATGACAATATGAGCATAAACCAAAGAAAGTAAATAACTAAAATATCCAACAACATATAAGGCACAATATATCATGTAATCAAATAAAATCATCCTGATAACATATTCCATAGTCTCAAAAGTAAAATAAACTAGATAGATCATCATACGACATCATGTCACAGAAACAACACCATCATGCAGATATGATCAAAATGGTACATAGAAAGATAATCTAACATCTAATCAACTATGATACTAGTAAATCCAAAATAACATAATGTCATTGAATGCATCTCATCATGCATAACAAAATGTGACTTCATAGAAGCTATGGATCTTTCTAATGTTATTCGCTACAACTATCTCCATCTTCCTCCTCCACAAGGCCAACTCATGAGAAATAGATGCAGACACCCTCTTTAGAAGATAAATAGGATATAGAGGTGGACTCCTCCTCCGCAAGGCATTCTAAAAATTACTACAGATAGATCTTCTCGAGGAAGCCCATGTCTTGCTGGTATTGGTGGAATAGGTAGAGATATCTTGGAGACTATTTAATTTTTTTTTTTAATTAGTTTTTTTTTTAAAATTACTTTTTAAAATTTTTTATTTTTTTATAAAGGTCATCATACTAACAATCTGATGGATGCTCTTGCTATTTTATATGTTATGAAGCATGCTTGTGCTCTTGGATGGACCAAGATCATTTGTGAATTAGATTCACAAATGGTAGTGCATCTGTTGATTTGATAACATTTGAGGATGTTAGTTGACAATTAGTTTTGGTTGTTAACCAAATTCTTAATTTGTGTGCTTCTTTGGATTATGTTACTTTCACTTATATCCCTAGGGAGTGGAATGGAGTAACGGATCTTGATAGAGTTGTTTGATGTCCATGCTCTATTTTTCTTCTTGTTTGAATAAATTTTAACCCCTCTTTTATTTAACAATCTCCAATATCAGCCTTAAAATGATATCTCTCAGCTTATTTGACATAAAAATAATTTAAAATTTAGGTACACTAGTAGTATTATGTATGATACTCGAAGTGTTTTCTATTATTATTGTGACATTTATAAATAAATAAACTTGAAATATGCATTTAGATTTTAGAATAATTATGCACTAGAATGAGTGTGATCAAATAAGTTATATTTCCTTTTGAATTTGAACATGGATGTACATTATTTTCTAATTAAAATCAACAATTCTTTCTGAATATCAAATGATGCATGGTTCAAATAAATAAAAATTAAATATAATGAATGTCCTTTTATATATCAATATAATAGTAAATCACAAATATTTTTTAAAACTTAATTTGTGACAAAAGTATAAGATATTTGGAGTTGACTAATTATTTCTATTTCGTTTTGATTTTGTCATTACCTAGATCAAAGTTATATAATTATGAAGTTAACATCTTGCCTATGGGTACAAATCTGGTTAATTAATCAAATAGGATTAGTGTTCAAGATGGATTGGATTGGATATAAATTGGATTAATGATCAAATTACATTAATAAGTCAATGTGAATTTGAGATTTCATGCTTGTAAACAATTTAATAAGCAATAGCTATATGGCTATACTTAAGCAAGGCTAGATATGCAAGCCAAATTATCTATAACAACGTAATATTTAGAATTATATAAATATATCAAAATATTGCCTTTGATAAAACATAAAATTAAATAAGAAATACTTTAAAAATATAGATTGCACTATTGTAATTATGACTTTCAATTTCTTATCTATTTTTTAATTTTATTTAAAATTTAGAAAAATTAATTTATTTTATTTAAACATTATGATTTGAAAGTAGTTTGATTTTATCTATTCCTCAAATGAGATGTTTCCAATTGATTTAGGAAGTAGGAGGAACATATTTTCTTTTGTGAGGAGAGTAAATAGCTTGCATCCCTTACTATCATTCACATAATATTTTAGCATATACTAAATTTTGAAATGAGAGGTTGAGAATTAAATTAGATCAGACAAGATCATCTGTTTTAGTTTGGTTAAGAGGATAATTTATAAGGATCCCATTTACTATCACAAGAAAGAATATCAGAAAATAATCAATTTTTATGAGAATACCCATCCTCAGGCTCTTGTAAACAAGGATAACCACACTCCGGCCATTACATACCGTTATGCCTAATCTATGTATATATACCCATGTCCGCTAATGTTTAATGCATAATCCATCTATTTTTTTGGAAAACAGATAATTCTTATTGTGATTGCAGAGATATGGAGTTGACACACTCTTGGAAATTTTGGATGCTCTTTGTTGCCTTTCTTCTTAGTTCTGTAACTGCTGCTGATATATTCATGAAAAATAATGCTCTTTCACTTGGAGAATCATTACCAGTCAAAAGGGGTATGTGGCATAGGAGATTGAATTTTTTTTTATGGTGGTCAATGTTCTTTTCAAATAATAATCTTTTTGTTTGGCTTATCTATTTTTTTCATTCCCTTATATTTCCTGTGAATAATATTCTATTCTCTAAGAGAATTGATTTTCCTAAGAAAAATAATGGAGAATGGTTTTTTCTTTCTGAAAAGAAGAGGGTAATTAAACAACAGTCTAAATATTGATTTGTTTAGGTGGGCCATTTGAAATCATATTAATAGGTGAGTTTTACCAAGAATCAAGACAAACCACCTAAAATAAGTTAAAACTTCGAGTTGAATATCTTCAGCTTATAACACTCTTAAATTTTGATTTGTTTAAATGAATTATTTGAATTCACAATAATAAGTAGGTCCTAATGGAAAATGGAAAGTTTGATTTCAGATAAATCACTTGAATATAGCCAAACTTAGAATTTGTTGTTAAGCCCCACTGTTAAAATATGGTCCATGAGATATACTAGATAGTTTATTTTTTATTGTGACAAAATTTGTGGTGCAAGCAGGTCCAAGGTCATTAAAGGCTGAAATGAATACATGTGGAGCATCAGATGGGACCAAATGCCAGTTCTCCAGCTGTGGTCAAGGGAATCTACTCGTGAACTATGCCATTGGATTTTCAAGAGGTGTAACAGGTGGAGAAATGACCAAACCTACACCATGACCAATTCTGATGACAACCCCAACAATCCACAACCAGGCACATTGCATTATGGTGTCACTCTGGCCTCTTCAAACTCACAAGGAATATGGATCAATTTCAAATAGGATATGACAATTACCTTACAAAAAATGTTGCTTGTAGAGAGCCACACAACTATAGATGGAAGGGGAGCCAAAGTTATCATCACTGGTTATGGATTTGGTTTGAACAAAGTGGAGAATCTTATAATTCATAACATTCAGATCAGTGACAAAAACTTCAACATAGTTCATATATTTGGATCGAAGAAGGTGTGGGTGGATCACCTCACTTCTTTCTGTGGAAAATCTGGTTTAGTGTTTGCTATTCAGGGTTCCACTGATGTCACCATCTCAAATTGTCTGGTGTTTGAAACTAACTTAAATATGTTTTTGGGGGCAGATGATTCATATGAAAATGATAAGATTATGTGAGTCACTGTGTTTAGAAACTGGTTCAAGGATTCAAATCAGCACAATCCTCATTGTAGGTAGTCTTTTTGTAATTTTAATTTAAATAATATATTTTGAGTTTTGATTTTTTAGATGGTTCAATTGAAATCATATAATTAATCAATGCTAAATTTTTTTCACAATCTACTTATCAAAAAAAGAAATTTCCACAATTCATCAAACATAGATACCTTAGTTTCTGGATTTGATTGTGTGCAAGGTTTTTACATCAACGTTTCGAATCACATTCCATGATCCACCATCATTTTGCTCCTCCAACTCTTCTCATCTTGATGGTGGATCAGGGAGTGTGATGTAAAAATTTTGCACACAATCATATCTAGAAACAACGTTATCTCTATCATAGTATTAGACTAAAAAATTGTGTGACTCCATAAGCCACTTAAACAAATGAAAACTTAAGATTTATGATTTCTACCAATTTTTATATACAATATAAATAGATTTATTTTATATTTAACATGGTAGATGATTTTACTATCAATATTATATTTGGTTTGACAGAGTTCATTATCTCTACCTTTACTTCATCATTTATCTTTGAATGATAATTATGTTTCCTTTCAGATGGGGATACTGTCATGTGGTAAACAATCTATATGGAAACTGGGGAATCTATGCAATTAGTTCACGAGTGCATGCAAGAGTATATTCAGAGAGGAATGTGTTTGCACCCGGGAAAAACACTGAAGTGACCGAATGGTATCTAGGGTATGAATCAAAATGGGACACCATGGCAAAAATAGAAAGCAATGGTGAAAAACTTATGCTGGGTGCTACATTCCACAAATTCCTTTATACTAGAAAGATAGATGTTCCTCCTTACCAGAATGGCCAATATCCTCGTGTCACTAACACTGAAATAGTGCCATGTCTTTTTGAACATTGCTTTGGAGTGCTACTTCAGGGTGATATTCAGACATGCCTGAATGTATAAACAATAGAATTTCATTCAAGAAAACCCCAATCACATAGATTTTTACCATGCATCACTCTTCTAAAGAGAATAAAATATTGTAAGCTTTCACCAATCTAATAAGACATAAGGGGGTCATTTTCTGCTGCATTCAAGATCTCAAAATTTTTTTAACCTCTAATCTTGTGTTTATATTATTATAGGAAAAGGGATTTTGAAACTCTTAATCTTGTGTTTCTATTATTACATGAGAGGGGATTTTAAAACTCTTATAAAAGTTTGTTTACAAAGAGATATATTAAAAACTACAGCAGACAATAAACCATCAGCAACAACTAATAAACAACAGTCAGATGGGTCAATTACCTCTAGTTACTCTCAAAATTTAACTGCTTTAAAAGCTCAAGCACTGGCCTTTAATTCTAATAGTTATTATAAATTTTTAAACATGAAATCTTTGTATGGTTTGTTTGATAATAGGTAATTTTATTTTTTAAGGGATTCTCATAAAAATTTATTCATAAATATAGGCATAATAAACTACAATAGAAAACAAACCCTTAACAGATTAAATAAAAAAATATCAGCAAACAATTAAATGGATGAATCAGATAACCACTTTAGCAAGGAGGAAGACATTTTGAAAATCAGACTTTGTGATCTTAAGAACTTACCAAAATCTAGCACCCCAAAGAAAAATAATTATTCTCCAAGTTCTGGTTGTAGGAAATCCTCCAAAATAAGAAACACAAGGAATAAGGATTCCATTCCAGAAGCCCTAGCAGAATTACCCCTTGTTTCTTCTAGAAATAAAGTGAAGGGAGGTTTAAGCTCACTCAAACCTGTGAAAAATTCATCAAACCAGAAGTCTATTTCTTCAAGATGGGTGTGAAGGACAGAAATTATAGAAAAACCACTCCCATCCAAACTCCAAGCTATTTATGATCTATTTGGGACTAATTCAGATAGTCATGATACAAATAATTCTTCATTGCATTTTTTTTGGAAAAAATGTTGGAAGAGGATTTTGTGGAAGAGCAGGATAGATTCATGGATGTGGACAATTCAATCCTCCAATTCGAGATAACAAAAAACTCTCAGGGTATGGAAGAATTTGAGAGTAGGGAATTAGACTCTAAAACAGAGTTGGAAGGCTCCTATTCTCTACTAGGAATGATGTAGGTGGATCACAAAAGAGTTCTAGATTATGGATCTGGGAAAAAGAGAGGGAAAGGGAGAAAATCAGCTGCTGCTTTAAGAGAAGAAAGGGGAGAGGATCATGATCAAGCTAAGATCACAGCATATCTGAATGTAGGGAAGGGGAAGTTCCTTCCCAATTCTCAATGAGACTCCTCTCTTGGAATGTTAGGGGTCTAAATGCCCCTAACAAGAAGCGTTTAGTCAAACATTGCATCTGGATAGCTAAGGTTGATGTCATCTTCTTTCAAGAAACCAAAATGAGTCAAGCACAAATAGAAGTCTTCATTAAATCCTTGGGAGATTGGAAAGCTTCAGTTGTTGAGGCAGCAGGGGCCTCAGGGGGTTTAGCAATCATTTGGAATCCTAGAACTTCATTTTCCTCACATGTCAAGGATACTCAAAGTTGGATGGGGGGAAAAATTATTAGCACCCAATCAAACCTATCTATATATCTAATTAATGTTTATGGACCTATAACAAGGAGGAGAAAATTGGAGATATGGGATGACATTAGTAATTGGTTCTCACTTTTTTCGGATTCTAATTTCATTGTGGGAGGTGATTTCAATGCCATCATCAATTCATCAGAGAAAAAGGGGGGGTCGCAAAGACTTTCAAAATCACAATCAGACTTTCAAGAGTGGCTTCAAAAAGAGGATATGTTCGAAATTGAATTGGATAATGGGGCTTTTACTTGGTCCAATAGAAGATTGGGCTTGGATAATATTTTAGAAAAATTAGATAGGTTCCTTTATAAAGGAGACATCATGTCCTTTCCCTTTGGGTTAAAAGCATCCATTTGCCCCTCCTCAGGATCGGATCACTTTCCCATTTGTCTTGATATGTTAGAAGAAGATAAGCCACTCAAATGTTCTTTTAAATTTTAAAATATGTGGCTTAAAGAAGAAAAATTCTTAGAATGGATTGAAAAATGGTGGGCTGAAGTGAAGGTGGAGGGGTCCAAAATGTACTGCTTTGTCACAAAACTCAAATTCATCAAAAAAAAATTTGCTCAGTTGGAATAGAACTCACTTTAAGAATATTTTCTCTTCTAAGGAGGAAATTGAGTCAAAATTGGAAGAGTTAAACAATGAGATTATGAAGCAAGGAATGAATCAAGAATTATATTTCAATGAGAAGGAGTTGCTAAAGGAATTAGAGGATGTGCTTATTAAGGAGGAAATTTTTTGGAAACAAAAATCAAGAGAATCTTGGTTGGCAATTGGAGATAAAAATACCAAGTTCTTCCATACCAGTACTAAATGTCACAGGAACACCAACAGGATTCTTCAAATCACTAATCAAGATGGTTCAATTATCTCTAGTTAGAAAGAGCTCCAGCAGGAAATAGTATCCTACTTCTCTAAGGTGCTCAACTCTTCAGACATCTCTCCTCTCACAAGTCAACAATAACTTCTCTGCAATGTGCCTAAGTTTCTCTTAGACTTGGACAACTATATGTTAATGAGGCCGTTCACAGCTAAGGAAATCCATCGGACCTTATCTTCAATGGCTCCAGATAAAGCTCCAGGACCAGACGGGTTTCCTCCTACTTTCTTCCTCCATTGCTGGCCGCTGATTGGGATGGAACTCATTGAAGGCCTCGAAACAACAAGATCATTAGGTAGGCTTCTTACCAAAATCAACAACACTTTTATTTCCCTTATTCCCAAATCAGAAAATGCAAATTTGATGGATGAATTTAGGCCCATTGCTTTGAGTAATACCATATATAAGATTCTCTCTAAGACACTTGCACTTAGGCTAAAGGTGATTTTAGATAAAATCATTGGAGAAGAACAAACTAGTTTTGTACTAGGTAGATCTATCTTTGATGGCACTATTATTGCACAAGAGGCTATTCATTCCATACAACTCTCCAAAAAACCTAGCATGATCACTAAACTAGATATTAAGAAGGCTTATGACAAGGTGAATTGGAGGTTTGTTTCAAAGTGTATGCAATGCTTTGGCTTCTCCAAAGCATGGATAAATCTAATATTCTATTGCATATCAACACCAAAATATTCTATTCTCATTAATGGATCCCCTCATGGCTTCTTTGATGGCTCAAATGGTTTTAGACAAGGTGAACCCCTATCTCCCTTCCTATACATTATCATGGCAGAAGCTTTAGGGAGGAGCGTCATTAATCTTCAATCTCAGGGAAGTATTAGAGGCATCTCAGTCACATCTTCGGTGCCTCCTATTACACATCAGCGATTTGCTGATGATAACCTCCTATTTGGCCTTGGATTGGTTAAAGAAGCATTCACTTTTAGAAGCATCCTAAACAAATATGCTCTAGCTTCAGGATAATCAGTGAATAAAGATAAATCAGTCATATTTTTCTTTCACACAAAAAAGAGAGTCCAATCAAAGATTGAATCCCTCCTAGCCTTCAAGGTAGGCTCTCTTCCATGCAATTATTTGGGAATCACCATTGATAAAAGTCTCAAAACCACAGGAGTTTGGAAAAATGAAAGACTAGACTGAAAATTGGCAAGCTGGAAAGAAAAATGGTTATCATGGGCAAGGAGAATTGTAATGATTAAAGCCACACTTTCAGCCATTCCCATTTACCTCCTCTCCTGCCTATCTTTGTCATCAACAAGATAAATGGATATAGTGAAAAAATTAAGGAATTTTTTTCGGCATGGCACTGATTAGAATAGGAAATTCAAATTGATCTCTTGGGAAAATATTTGCAAACCAATTTTTATTGGGGGTACAGGGATCAAGAATCAGTTATGGCAGAACACAACATTAGGGGCTAAATTATATTGGAAGCTAATTAAGAATAAGGATTGCAAATGGGTTAGAATTCTCAAGGGAAAATACTCGGGTGCAATGGGGATGCAAGAAGTATTCAAGATAAAAATGCTCCAAGAGGATCCAGAATTTGGAATTTTATTGTAAAATCTAGACATGTCGTTGAATCCAATCTTTCTTGGAACATTAGAACTGGAAATTTGGCCAGATTTTGGGAAGACTCATGGGGAGGACTTCAAAGCCTCCATTCTATTCTAGGGCTCCAACGGATCATGCAGGTTAGTCAAGGGGTGTGGGGTACAATGCTAAAAGACTATATCTTTCCTTCTTCATCTTCTCAAGAGGATGGATATTGGAGATGGAAGGATTTCACAAATATTGGGGCCAATTACCAAGAATTACAACTAATAAAATCCACTTTACAAAAAAGATCTTTTCTTTTAAAAAATGGAAATAGTGAGATTATTTGGTCTAGATCAAGGGATGGTAACTACAAGGTGAAGGAAGGGTATAAATTATTAACACAACATTCTCAAAAATCTTCCTTGATCCCCATTCACCTTTGTTGGAACAAAATGTGTTTGCCTAAAGCTGGTACATTCCTTTGGGTAGCCTTTTAGGACTGTATTCTAACTGCAGAGAAATTTAAAAAAATGGGGTTCTTTGGGCCATCTAGATGCACACTATGCCATAATCACGAAGAGAATCTCAATCATTTATTATTCTCATGTGAGTTTTCAGAGGAGTGTTGGGATTGGTTACACTAAAAACTAAATTGGAAAGCTGCTTCTCTAGAAGATCTGCAATCACACCTTATTGCTTGGCCATCTCTCTTCAAAGAAAGCTTATGTGGAAAAATTTGGATCATATCCCCATCAATACTTCTATGGGAATTATGGAAGGAAAGGAATAGGAGATTATTCCAAGAGAAAGCATTGAACATCAGCTATTAAATAGAATTGAGGTAGCTATAGTGGAGGTCATGAATTCTAGGAATCAGACATTCTCAACCATTCATAAATTTTACACCAATTAGGATGATAGGATGTTAAAAAGATGGCATGGATTGAAAATGCCTACCATTATTGGTAGAGGTAGCAAGGGAAGCTCTTTTCATAGGTTGACATGTGATTGGAAATCTCCTTCTCCAGGCTGGGTTAAATTAAATTTTGATGGGGCATCAAGAGGAAATCTGGGTCCTTCTGGGGTGGGTTGTATTATTCATTTAGCAGATGGCCAAATTATTGCTCAATTAGCACAGCCATTAGACCCAGACACTAACAATGTCACAGAAATAAAAGCTCTTTATCACGGTTTGGTTCTAGCCAGAGAACTTAATCTTAATAGAATTGAAATAGAAGGAGATTCAATGATTATTATAAATGCAATAAGGACAGGGTCCATTTTAATTGGAAACTTCAATCTTATTTAGAAAACATATTAATCCTGATTTAAAAAATTTGAATCTTCAACGGCTAATCACATTTACCATGAAGACAATGGCAAAGCAGATGTGCTGGCAAATCAGGCAGCAAATGGAATACACGTTAGATCAATCTCCAATGGTTGGCTCCCTAGCCAAATCCACCAAAGTTAATGTGCAGAGTATAGCTTCAAAATTGATCACTTCATAGATATGAGTCGGACTAGCTTCCGCTTCTGGCGATGATTCTATTGAGGATATTGACTAGATACACAGTTTCAAATATGATGCCCAGATGGATGGGTTGGGGAGCCCTGATTTTTTAGATAATGAGGAGGACGTTTCAGAAGGTGCCATCGCGCCCTCTCATAAGGAAGATGAATCATCTGAGGGAGAAGATTAGGAGGAAGAGAATGCAAAGCAGGAAGAGGCTGATGAAGAGGAAATGGACAAGGGTGAGGAGGAAATTAAAAGTGAAGTCAATGAAGAAGACCCAGATGTAGAGGACATGGAAGAAGGGAGCTCTTATTCCTCTTAGAATGATACAACATCTCCTTCCCTATAGCTTTGGGGTGTTGTTTCACAGGTTCCTATGAGTCTTGATATTTTGTTGCTTGAATTTGAAGTTGTTGGACTTTGATAGAATCGTAGACTATGTATTCATATTGGTAATAGAGCTCTATTGCTCTTCGATTTCCATCTACAAATATTGGACTAGTTTTATTGATAGTTAGTTTCTTAGATACTTTAATATTTTCATTTACATTTTACTCCTGTTTATCTTAATACAAAACTCTGGCTTCGGCCTTTATCGATAAAAAAAAAAAAAATATTAAACGGATTAATTACAGTGAAAAGCTAATTGCTTTAAAAGTTAAAGCACTTGCATATATTTCAAAAAAATTAACTGGGAAAGTTTAAAACATTTATACCTTGTAGAAAAACATGTTCATTTTTAATCAAATTAATCTGCATGCCATTGAAGGTGATATGCCCAATTTTAAAGCTAACAAAAGAAGAAATCTTTATAATTTTATGCTTATCGATCCTTATCACGTTCTTCTAGTCATTTTTTAGTGACAAGTTTGTTCATATCAACTGATTTGATTTTCATTAGTAATGTTTCAAATAATCAAGTTTTGTGATTGAATAGTCAAAGAATAGCATGCATGAGCACTCTTGCTAGGGTTTAGTATAGGGTTTAGTATATAACATTTATTGCATGATTTTTTTTGTAACTTTTTAATCACCTCACCTATGGCTAGCTCTTGATGCTAGTGTTGGAGCTTTGACAATTGACAACGATGTGATGGTAGCCTGATTAAAAATAGACCTGCCTAATGAACACATGTTAAAGTGTGCTTTCAATAAAAAATAATTTCATTTAATATAGATTAAATTTACACAATGATCAAATATATCGTACTCAAAGTCAAACCCGACTTTTCAAAATCAGTCCACCAAAATTTGAAATTAAACAACTTAAAAATTCATAACTTTACCTCCAACCAAAGTACAAAGTCTTAATTGTAAATAGTAGTTTAAAAAACTATCAAAATAATAACACTGCCGCATAGATAAGTCTTTTCATTTTTAATGTTTTCAAAGATTCCTTGATTTGGCTACCTGATGTGTGATAACTCTAAATAAAGTTAATTGGTTATTATATTCTATTAACCTAGTTTAATCAATTAATTTATGTGCTTCATTAGATGGTTATCTTCTCCATTAAGAATTGTCTCTAAGAAAACAAGTGTCTAATACACAGATTGTAATAATGTGTCAGAAAACTATAAAAATAAGTGAATGATCTAATATACAGATTGTAATGGTAGCGGCTAAGCTTCCTACAAAATCTATCAAAGACAAAAAAAAATATAAAATTTCCTTTTTACAAAACATCTAAGAAATTTAACTAACCTATAGAAGAAACTTGACATGAATGAATATTACCAGTATAAAATAATTGAAGTCAAATCGTCACTGTATTTTATTTTTTTTTTAGCTCAATGAAAATGTTATTTACACTAGTCAATTTCATCACAAATTGCTGATTATTTACCCTTACTTACCCTGACAAATTTCAAATAGAGACGTTGTTTCATATTTCGTTAGGTTTTTAATAAAAAGGAAGGTTTATTCGGTCAGAGCTTCTAGTTTCAATAACAGGTTATATTCGAAAATGAAGAAAATGAACGGTCATTGAGTAAAAAGTAAGTACCTACACGTTTCAGGAAAAAAAATATAGTTAACTAATACATAATTGCTAATTGCTTCGTCTCCAATACGCCATACGACCTTGAATAAAACCTTAAAACCTCCGATAAATGGTTCGCCATGATGCATTGCATCCCATGTCAATCTTCGGCTACAATCTCATCATTAAGATTTCTCTCTGCATTTGAGTTAGTAAAGACAGAGAATTCCAAACATCATTAAGATATCTCTCCGCATTTGAGTTACTAAAGACACACAACTACAAGCATGGGAAATTTGGTGCGCGTGAAAATAAACACAATACTTGGTGTGCTTTCCCTTTGTTTTCTGGTTCATGTATCCGCTCGATATAACCTCCCAAGTCCTTCAACAAATTTGAAGCAGTCGACTGTTTCTAGCCCACCCTGTGGCAATTCTCCATGTGCTCCACCACCACCATCACTACTACACAAAAAAGTTGCTTTATCAGGTCATAATATGCTTACAATGATGGAGCAGTCTGCAGTTTCTAGCCCCTCCTCATGTGTCAGTTCTCCATGTGCTCCACCACCACCATCACTACTTCAGAAAAAAGTTGCTTTATCAGATCATAATGTGATTACAAAAATGGAGCAGTCTGCTGTTTCTGGTTCCACCTGTGGCAGTTCTCCATGCGCTCCACCTCCTCCACCACACTACTTAAAAAACTCGGTGCTGCTTCCGATTTTCAGCGTAAGGACATCTACTGAAAGCCGTTTTCGGTCCTCATCTATTCTTATCCGTAAACATTAGATGCGCCACATAAATAAAACCAGTTATATTTCTGTAATTCTGTCCGTCCAATTTTACATTCATTCACTAGGTTGCAATAATACATCTGTGCTTAACGCAGCAACTACCTGTCTAAATAAATAATACATTCTATTCCGTTTTTATCCATAGACAGTAGTCGCACCCCACAAAGGAGAACTGCTTGTTTTCTGCAATTCCTTCCTCTCTCCATTTCATAATTATTCATTTTAATTATTGTTGCGTTGTTTGAATAAATCATTTCACAATTTAAAGGGCAGTTGATCGATCAATATTGTCAAACATCACCTGAGCCGTAGTAGTAAAGGGACGAATGGAAACATGATAAACGCTATATTAAATAGTACAATCCAATAAATAACTACCATTAATGAGTTGAAGACAATAATATACAAATGGTAAAGGACTAATAAAAATATGATAAACGCCCTGTTATAATATATACAGAGTGTGTGTGTTGTGGATATAACAATGAGTTAGTGGACGATATAAACCCTTTTTTTATTCAAATATTGCATGCGATGATGTAAAATGAGAAGGATATGTATCTTTTGGACAAGTTAAATGAATGAATCTGAGTTATACTTTTGTATTATTTACATCTTAATTATGAAATTATAAATATAATATTAAGAATGTGAAATAAATGTGTAAATATAACAAGTTGGAAGGAAGATCTTTGTCATATAATAATAACTGGCAAACGCACCTCACAAGGTGCAATGATTATGCCGATAGGAAGATATAATTTGGATAATATATTGAAGTGTGGGGAGGAGAATTTCAAGTAATTTTAATCTATTGTAAGAGAGAAATTAACTAAATTTTAGGAGACATGTTAATCATTAGTCAAATACTGGTCATGTACAATATTTTTGTTAGTGTTATTAAACCATTTGTATGAAAATGGTGATTGAGACTTTTGTGCCCTTTTCTCGAAGCTTAATTACTTAGAGAGTGCAATTAATTTTTGCTATCATACAACAAGAATTGAACATGGGCACCATTTTCCATACAAATTAAAAACCGAACCTTGAAAATGATAGACTTAAAATTGATTATATGAAGATCTATGGCTTTTGTAAAAGAAGATTTTTGTTGTGGTAGACAACAACCAAGAATTTGCAGAGGAAATAGCGAATGCGAACTCTCTACAACACAAGTCACATAGAGACTTAGAAGTATATTGGACATGTTAAAGATTCCTATCAGACTACACAAGTTTTACATATATGAAATCTTAAACAAACAATCGTAACCCTATTTTTGAATGCAATACAATCTTATGAAACTTGCATTGAAAATAGGAGGCAAATCAAGCTTCTCAATGTCAAAAAAATATTTCATTTAGCAAAGTGTACAACTATCAACTTTGGTTTAGAAATAGAACTCTTAAAAAAAGAACGAGCATGAAGATTAAATAAAAACTGATGCATATCATCTACTAATCACATCGATGCTCAATGACATCTCCTTTGTGGCATTATGTAAAATGGCATATGCACCTTATTATGCTTCTCTATTTTGCATTAATGTCTTCTAAAGCGTCGCATGACAATGTTTGGAATAAAAATTAGAATGGTGACTCCAAATTGTCTTGGCAAATGAATTATGCAAAGACCAAGAAAATTTCAATGAAAGGGTAGTTAATGGTGCACTTTTTCACCTCCTTAGTGAGCTTACTTGCTCAAACCCTAGCCACCCTCAATGACCTAGCTAGTGAGACAAAATGAGAAGATTACTCTAAAATTATGAAATGGAGGATGATACATGTCATTTAATATGATTTTGTGCTTGATTAAGCTTTGAAGGATGTTTATGCCCTATTCTGAAGCTCACATTTTGGCCTACGATGGGAGGATTTTTACAAATTTTTTAGTATCTATGCATAAGATGCAGTCATTACACTCCATGAATTCAAATCTTTTTGAGGCATTTGGTTAAACAGTTTTGCATGCCTCATCTATGTTTCAACATTTTATCGAACAGTTCAAGCAACATTTTTTGTACTTCAAAATTTTGCATTCATGTCTATCGAGGTATTTGCAATAATGACATCTAATGAGAATCCAAATTGGATTATAGTCTTTTGGATACTCGTTCCTAATACTAAAGCACCCATTTTCACATAGGGTGGTAGGATATTGGAAAAAGTTATACAAACTACTCTTGTGCATGCTCATTTCATTTGCTTTAAAAAACTCTAAGGCCTTTTCACCACAACCATTTTAAGCATATCCTGCAATCATTGCATTTCATGAGACAATATCTCTAAGACATATTGTCAAACAATACACATGCCTTGCATATGCATCTACATTTCCCATACATGTCTATCAAGGCTTTTATAACTATGTGTCTATACTAAAATCCATATTCAATTATTCTCTTATGGATAGCCATAGTTTGTTTTAAAATGTCCATTTTGGCATAGGTTGGAAAGATGGTAGCAAAGGTGAAAAATTTGGAGCTTTGCACTTGTTAATTTCATTTTCTTTGAAGTTTCTTGGCTTTCCTGAACAAATCTATTTTGCAAATATCCTAATATCATGGCATTTCATGAGCCACATTTTTTTCAAGCACTTCATTGAAAATTTGTTAAGCCTCGTTAAGAAAACATTTTTTTGTATATATCCTACAACCATTGCAATCCAAGACGCATCACCATCTCCTCAAAATGATTTAAAGCCTCCCCAAGAACATCATTTTGTGCTTAGTCAACAAATATTACATATGATGAGATCACATTTTCTTGAAAAATTTGAAAGATTCTAAATATATGTATAAACTTAAAATCTCTATCTTTAATTCTATTGAATCCTCTATCTAATGATATAATGTTAAATACTATTAAAATATTTCAATTTTAAATATAATAATAATACTAATTCAAAACCAAATATATTTGCTGTTAACTTCTCAACTGATAAATTAATATTTATATACAAATTACAAATACTATTATATCACATGATTAGAAAACTATTTAAATCTAATTAAATTTATATAGATATATCTAATTTTAAAACTTTAGCCATTATAATCCATAAAGATTACAATATTTTATTAAAACCCCTAAATATTAAAAAAAAAATTACAAACAAAACC